>APFE030361764.1:99588-145560 GCA_000404065.3 Pinus taeda
TTTATTTAGGATTTTATATAGAAATTTGAAACCATTTGGTTAATAAATTGTGTTAAATATTTAGCTTGTAAATTAATTTAAATATAAAATATATATAGACAGTTATTTTGATAAAAGTAAAAAAATAGAAATAATATATTAAAAAAATGATTAAATCTCGTGCTAATAAATTTTTTGGAACATAAAACAAAGTGAAGTAATATTAAAAAATGTCTACATGCCATTTTTTTATCAATTTCTTGATTTTTCCTTAGCAGGCCACTTTTAGGTTGAAATTTCCTCTAATGTACCACACACTACCCATCATCGTGTTGTCCATGCATGCGATAAGGGTGAAGTCAAACTCAAACTGTGAAGCCAAGGCTTCACTTGTTGCTCCTTCAAATTTCTTCTTGCTTGAAATTTTGTGTTGACACTTTGTAGCATAGTGCCTGAATTCATGATAATTGTTAAATTTTATTTTGGTCAAGTCTTTATTCTTGCCCCCTTGGCTGGGTTCTGGTTTGGTTTGAGACTTCTTCACTTTTCCCTTCTTTCCTTTTGCAACCAATGTAAAATTTTCTTCATCCTTTCCCTTAGATGAACTTCCATCTCTAGTATTTTTCCTGATCTTTTCTTGTGCCAAATCAGACCACAAGCATTCCTAATTCGGTAATTTCTCCCTTTCGTTCACCAAGTCTTAGTATCTATTCTAGCTTTTGGGAATGCCTGGAGGAGCCAGGATCACTAGATCATCTTATGCAACATTAACACCAACCCCTCCAAGCCCATCAAGAACTTGTGTAAATTTGTAGAGATACTATGGAATAATGTCATTCTTTTGTATCTTGAAATTTTGAAGTTTCTCTTTGAGGGCCAGTTTCCTATGGTCACTGTTATTCTCAAGCAGCTTTGTCAATTCCTTCCACATTACTAAAGGATTTTATTTCCCATGGATATTTGAGAAAATGTGGTCTCACAATCCCTCCAAGATTGTTAAGCTCACCGTCGTTACTTCCTTTTTCCATTGAGCTAGGTTTTGGGCATCAGTTGATCCTAGTTTTACAATGTTTGTCTTAACATATTCCATAAATCAATTATCATTAAGCAACACCTCCATGCAATAAAATTAGAGCTGACTTGCAAGGCATACTATAATCTCAGCTCGTTGAAGGTCATCTTCCCAACTCTGAAGAGATCCTGCTACACTCAAGCTGCAAATTTGAACCTTGTGAGGAACAACTTCAAAATTCCTATTTTAGTATGAATTTGGCTCTAATACCATGTAGAAATATGGCGATAGAATTGCAATTGATAAATAAATTTTAATCTAAATCAAGAGACACAATTATATTCTACTACTTCGCAGAATTTAATTCACAATTTTGAAAAACATTCACAAACATGCAATAAGAAAAACCACACATGAACAATATTTTTCTAGGCAAAAGAAACTGTTAAAAATTCATTAATCCTGCTTGCATGAATTAGATGAATAGAGAATGTATTACAATTTTTATCTCACTCTCATCTCAACCTACAAGTCAATAACCTATCTCTTTTCTCAATGAGAAGCTTTGACCCAAACTTAGTCAATTTCTACCTCAGTTTGAGCCCCTATTTCCTTGCATAAATATTGCAGAATTAGGCCTCTATTATTTAGGAATTTTCTTCCAAATAATTGTGCAATTCCCAAGGTTGATCATCTCACTACATGCAACACCTGTACACTCAAGACTAGTCTTCAATTGATGTTACACCGCCTTAGAATCTCCACAACAACTAGGGAACTTGAATTCTATGCATGCACTAGCTATTTTTGGCTGATTGATAAGTTAATTTGATGATCATTGAGTTAGAGTGTTTTTCCATTGTACGACTTCCCTTCCACTAGTTCTATCAATAGTTAGAACTAGTCTAACTGAAAACACTATGAAATCACTGACCTTGATTGCTACAAATTAGAAATCGCAGATGCTTAACTGAACTCCAAGCCCTCTAACTCAAATTTTCTGAGCTAAATAAGTGAAAAAATCCATGTCACACAAGTTAACTACCTCCAAGTTTTTTGTTGATGTGGAAATTCAATTTTTCCCAATTTGACCAAGGCACGTCAAATTGAGACTTTCTTGCTACACTTCTTAACAGTCAACAACAACCTAGTGTACAATGTACCCATTGTTTTTTATATAACTTTGGAGGTCATTTAATTTTTATATTGTGAGATATTTCTTATATTTTTATATTATTCTTAGCCTTCCTTATATTCATTTAGCACATTTGATGATTCAAGAGGTTGAGCAACTCATTGTTATTATTTTAAAAGCTTTTTGAATTCATGCAAGGTAATGCCTCTAACAACTATTGTGTAATGATACCTTCCACCACTCTAATATATTTATCAGTATCCTTGACTAATTATGGTGTGTATCAAATTATTCTCTCTTATTGGTTTGGATGTGTGCACTATTAGGGAACTTCTTGCAATAAGATGCAAGTTTAAATCTCCTATTGGTTTTATCCTACAAAAAGAAAGTGAATGTTAATGATATATGAGTGAACACAAGAACTACAAGGGTGAAGATATATTGCTACAAAAGTATAATAGAAGTTATGAGGTAATGCTACCAAATGAACAGAGGTTCAATGCCGATCCATAACCCTTCTCTCTCAATATTTCTCCTATTGCATATTCTTAGTTTGTTACATAACCTCAAGGCATCTTCTATAGGAACTCCTGCCATGTAATATTATGGATATCATATACATGTTGGAAATGTCCTAATATTCCTAGGTAGGTGCAAGTATTATTCTTCTCTCAAATGTTTTATACTCATTCTGAATATTATATGTTCATATTTACAAAGACATCTAAGCCTACCATACTGTTTCCTTACTTCCTTTTCATTAGTCATTTTTTCGAGGACCAAAAAATCATGCAGTTGGGGGGGACATGAGAATAGTAATAAAGGATCTACATTTTATGACAATGCCATTAATACGCTTATTTAATCTAGAACCTTTCCTACACCATTTGTTTCCCACAATTAACATCTCTTCTAGCACACCCATTGAATATCCAAGAGAGGGAATGACAAATTTTACTTATACTAGATAAACTAGTGAAAGAAGAAAATATACTAATGTCATTACACAATAACTATCATTTAAGAAAATTTCATGTTGTTTCCACACAAAAACTATTAGCAACAAAAGAAAAAGGAGAAAAGAAGTCATGCTAATATCACACAAAAACCAATAATACAAGAAAAAAGTAGAAAGGATAATTTTGGAGGGTTTGTTGTAGACTACATGATTTCATTATATCTAAATATTAGAGAACCAAGTATTCATAATTTCTTATACTAAAAGGTATTATATTCGAATGAACATAGAAAAAATAAATTCAAAAAAATCAAAAACCAATTTTATGATAAATTTATTGATCATTCAACATGTAGAAGTGTTGCAAATAATGAGTGACATTTGGTATAGGTCTTCTTTTTTTAGATCATGTTGATGTGACCTTAAGATTTTATTAGTAAAAAGATTAGGATATCTCATCAACATAATGTTTTCTAGAATAAAACATAATGAAAATTATTAATAACAGAACAAATATTTATGCATTAGAAGAAAACATAATAATTATTTAGTATGGGTTATTATATATGGGGGGTCGATATATAGGTAGAATATTGCATGAGGGAATGCAACATATTCAGTTGGGTGGATATGATGGGCCTAAAAAGTATTGTCTTTTGGTAACTTTATACACACACACAAAAACAAAAGTTACTTTTTATTGCCTAGAAATATCATATTACAACATATCATTCATCACTAATTAGAACAATGAATCAAACTACATTTACTACATTCCATGTTTTAGATCCTAGGATTGATCATGGATTTTTCCATTTTTACTTTTCTCTTGTGAACACCAATCCATTCTGTGTAATTATTAGGAACAGTTGAAGATGGAACAATGACATCATTTCTTTGATATAGTACCATTACCAAAGGTTTTGTTATATTTTTCATTTCCTTGTTCCTATCCAATTGATCTAATTCGCGGGTACTACGATTTTTCCCACTCATTGTAGAAGCCACAATTATGATTGAGTCTCTTTCATTTTCTTTTGAAGGATGAATTTCCTTTGTGGAGGAATGAGATGGTGCTACTTGAGACTACGTTATGTTTGGAGGAGTGGATTTACCAGTATATGTCTTATGTTGCAAAGTGTTGTCCTTCTTTTGACATGAATTATTCTTTGACCCTTCTGCTCCTTTAATATCCTTCCATCCATGGCTTGTTTTCTTTGTATTTTAGGGAGAAAAGGCTTCTTGTAAAAAGTGGCATAAATTTTAAATATATCAAGGTTATTGGAAAGTCTTGTGATGGAAAGCGATAATTTCATAATCCAACAATTGTGAATAAACTTTGACCCTCCACTTGAGCATGATTTTATCCAACAAGCCTTCACTAATATCCACTTCAACATATATGCGAACAAATAAGGGAATTCCTTTATAAACCCTATTATCATATGTTTTAATGAAGTAGCCTATTAAAATTCCCATGCCTTCTAAGATAAATGGTTGTGTCAAATGGATGGGTAAGTTAGGAATCCTTCCCTTACTAGAGTTTCCATAGAATTCATGACAAGAGGATTAAAGTCAGAAAACCATGTTTTCATTGAGAGACTGGAATGACCCAAAACCAAGTGTCCTTGGTAAAAATTGGTCCTCTAAATCTAAGAAGAGTACCACAAGAAATATTTTAAGAAAAGTAATAGCTGTGTATTATGAGACTAGTTCTAGTGTACCCAATGCTAGAGAGCAGATGTCAAGGGGAAAATTCCATTAAAACATAAAATAATTTCCTATAATGTGTAGTCATGTGGTCAATTGAAACATTTTTCACATGAATATATGGAGTGTATTCTTCTTGATCCACAAAAAATGTTATCCCTGAGAGATATTTGTGGTTTGGAGATGAACATCCTAGATTTAGGTCCTCGATAAAAGATTTGGGTTGGGAGGAATATCCTTACTATGGTGATTAAAGAAATAATGGCATCCATGAATATGGAATATCCTTTGAGGTATTTTAGGTCATGTTGATGGTGTTGGACCTGCCAACATTTATGGGATCTCCCCAATATGAAGCCCCAACCAGACCTCACATCGTTTTGAGTAGGAGTCCCAGTGGTGGGTGGTAATGTTATGTATTGACTGCGGAAATGCGCAGAGGAAAGTATGATAACTTTGGGTAGGAGCAAGTGTGTGACCCTGCAAAGAGTCAAGTGTGATGCATGAAGGTTCCAACACATGAAGGGAAAATGAAGTGTGCGCTTTGGAAGTCTGTAATAGTACAAAACTTGAAAGGAAAACACGAGTGGAATGACATCACAAGCTAAGATGTGGAATAGTCCACAAGTTCAAGTGATGAGTTAATACAACAACACACATTCAACAAGATTTGTACAAATGCAAACGAATTAGTTCATAACCATGTGCATAAGTTAAATAACATACATTGCAAATACAACAAGAATAGTCCTACTATATTCACAACATATGCATGCAAGCATGTTGTCTCTGATTTTATTATTATAAGTGAAAGTTCCATTCATACATACACCAGTGACGACCATTAGCACCGATACCAAAAAATTATAGTCAATAACACTTGCTCCTCCAAATAAGTATACTCACTCTACGGTACAGAGAAACCAAGGCTCTTCACAATACTCCCAAGCTCATTCTAAGCCTAACCCTATCCAAAAGCTTGGCTCCAAAAATCTTGTTACATAAGTTATGAGGTTATATTTATAACAAGAGGGGGTGGATCTTCAACTCCCCTTGTGTCCTTTGGACTAACCTTATGACTCTTCATATTCTTTACATTGACACATTACATTACATGATGACTCTTCATATTCTAATACTGGCACTTTAAATTTCACTTACAACATAATTATAAATAATATTACATTTTACACTTGTACCCATATAAGAAAAAATAGGGTAGAGACAACTTGATAGCCTAACAAGACACAACACTATGATGCTCAATTTTGGGAGAATTCTACCTCAACAACCTTCAATCATTGCTTCTCAGTCACATATTGGTGCCAAGCTTGATACTGTGTGATTGTGTCCCCAAACTGTGTGATGATGTCCCCAAACTGTGTGGTGGTGTCTAGCTAGAAGTGGACTCTGGCCTCCATGGCATCTTTGTACAATGTTTTGGAATTTGTATCCAGTTCATTTTGACGCATGAAAAGCATTGTTCTTACTTGATCAGGACCACCAATGAAATTTCGCATGTTCTGTTTGTTTAGCTCCAAGTCTTCCCTAGTGGCATTTTGTCTCAACTCCTCCCAGTACTCTTCAATCTTGTGTTAGACTTAGTTATTGGATTTGGCTTTGGTGAGAGAAATGACTAATGGGATGTGTTGCTTTCTCACTAAGACATCCAAACTATTGAACAACCATACATCTAAGGCAAGAAAGTTTCCAATGAATGAGGTGAGCAGGTTATTGTTCTGAATCAACTTTCAAACCTTTTCTTTCTCCAGCTCTACCTATGGCTTCATTTTCTTCACTAAGTCAAGTGATTACCCTTTGTATCACACTGTGCACTCTTGCACATAGGCAAGGTAGCTTTTATATTCTCGATATTTTTAACAAACCCTTTTCTCTACTATTGTAGGTCATGGAAATGGACAACTTCTTTATGTACGGTGACAAACCCCTCATAGATCTTGCACATGGTTTCTCCAAGTGTTTATACTTTAGAAATTATCATTGCTCTCATCTCCTCCAAGTAAACTTGTGTGGAAACTACATTTTACACTAATGCGTGAAGTAGCTCTACCTCTTTCCTAGCATCCTGCAACTTCTATGCCAATTTCTGATTCTCGGTTATCAAATATTGAATGTTTGATCTTGTTTCTCCTACATAGGTCAAGTTGGCTTTGGCAATGAAATTCGGATGCTTCCTAGTGTCTGACACTATCACCCTTTCTCTAATGAGTGCAGGTGATGCATGATCATCCATAAAGTTCTTTCTCCAAGCTTGTACAATCCTCCTTTGAAACTCATCGAATGACAGATTGTACACATCCATCACTAGATCATCATCAAAGGGAACAACACCCTGTCGCTCGCTCGGGGCTGGCTCTTCTACTAGAGGTGGTGGAGACTGAGGGATGACCTATGGTGCTGTCATAATTAGATCAACATCTTCATACTATGACTCATGTTCAATCTCCATGTCTGTCACTTCTACCAATTACTCAATCTATTAAGAAACATCTTGATCCTGCATCTATTGACCTTCCTCCATAGATGCTAATTGTTACTCTTCTTTCTCTTCAACCTGTATCGACATTGTTTTCTCTATCATCATACCTTGATTCCATTATTCTTCTTGCTTCTGATTCTCTTCTCATTCTCTCCTCCTCAACTCTTTTTCTTCCTTTAACTTTTGCTCTATCTATTGTAGCTTTAGTTCTTCTTCCTACAAACTCTTCTTTTCTCTCTTCCTCCATTTTGCTCGATGCATCCTCTCCTTCCTCTTTTCTTCTTCTACCAAAGCTTCTTTTATGATAATAGGATCAACTTTCATCTTTCGTATTTGTTCTCCCTCTAGACTATCAACAATCTTCCTCTTTCCCTTGTCCTGCATGGGATTGTTGCCTTCTGTTGTTGTTGCTTCTAGAGTTGCTGCCATCTGTGGAGCAGCTTGTGAAGTTCCTGCTAAAATGATGGGCGCACTGAGTGTGGTGGCATTATAGTAGTACCTCAAAGAATCCTCTTCTGGAAAATGAAATGCCTTGTCGATCCATGAAAATTAAATTCTCACATAATGGTCCTTATAAATATTGCGGGGATCATACAGCTTAAAGTATCAAGTATCGAACTCAAATATCATTATCTCCTTTGCCTCATCATTTGAAAATTTCAAGTTCTTTATCTCCTATAATCCAATCTGCAAAGGAAGAGTGGGCAATGGTGCTTTCTTCTTCCTATGCAGTGATACTGAAAACCCTATGGTGATATGGTATGATACTTCTCACATGATAAGTTTGTTGATGGCATACCTTGGTAACACATGTAGAGGTTTCTCTCTGCCAAACACTCTAATGAAGGTGTCACCTAGTGAGGCATACCAAACCACGATATCTTCTATAGTCTCCATTACTTCTCATGACATGAAAGGTGTATCTTCTTTAAAGATAAGCTTGTAAAGCGGGATGATGAAGTGGTCAGTTAGTCATGTCATTACTCCTTGATAACTGCATTCCAAAAGAAACTTGAAATAGAAGTGCATGGAAGTTTCTCATGGTGTCCATGTCTAGTTCATGCCAAGGAACTACTATTATGCACATATTGCATCCAGTAAGTATGCAGACATATAAAACCTTGCCCGCTCACCGTTCAGCAGATTTTGAGCCTGTGTTGCATGGGCCTTCAGCTGTCGAGCCAAAAAATATGACCAATTGAATGAATTCCAATCATTCACCACTTGGTCCAATAATACTGCCCACCCTTCAGGAAAGGTTTTCGTTCTCTCTTGACAAGATAAGCAAGAGTTGGTAAGCCTTCCTGAGGGACTTTTTCTTATACACACCGGTGGGTGTCTTTTGAAAATTTGATGGCTCCTTCACCCAAAATTTAATAATGTTTCTTGTGTTCACATAGCTATGGGTTGCATAAAAGAGTTATTCCATGCACTCTACTAGCTCGAGAAAGTGATACATTTGCTGAAAGACTTATGCTCAGAAGGTGGCAAGCTTCCACCCGCTAAAACTGCTTAATGTAATGGTCTTCTCATCAATGTGTGAGATAATCCAGTTGATGATATCTTCACACAAGAATGTGGGATACCTACATGCAACTTTGTATAGCTTTGACTATGAGATGTTGAGATAAACCTACTGGTCCTCTAAGTCTTCCTCAATTTCCTTTGAAAAATCATCTTTAATATGTTGCCATGTCAGTTATGATCCCTTTCCTATAAACAATTGAGTATATGCATACACTAGAAAATCAATGGATGTTTGCTCAACTACTTCCCTGGTACGGATCTCGATGGTTTCCTTTGAATCAGCTCTCATAGTTGCCATGGTTATAGTTATTGATCGAGAGGTGCTCAACAACTACTGTACCTGTGGGATAGAAAGGACACTCATGAAAAGAAAATATCAGCCTTAAGAAAATATACTTACGGGGCAAATTCAAGAAGAAAATTGGGCATCTGATAGGGAGGACTGTGCAATTTTCTCTAGTAAGAGGGACCGACTTCCCGTGGGAACTTCACACTGTGTATTCCAAGTAGCCAAGGTGGAATCTTGATGGTTGAAACTATCCAATGCACAGTTCAGTCTGGGTAGAGGCCTGGGAGAGATTATACATTGCGCAGTCTCAGTGGCCAAGATGATAAGTTGGATCCTAGAACTTCATAGTACACATTTCGACCCAACTTCAACTATGCACTACATAATTCCAGAAACCAAGCTTGGGGCTTGAGCCTTAGTATTGTGTAGTGCCTGCTAGGAAAAGTGAACACCACCCATTAGAAATCCATATCTTTCCAAGGGAAGTGTTGAAAATGAGCATATTTGAGAGATAATGTGAATATGAGTGAACATCAAACTAAATGTGATTAAATGCATGTGAATCAAGTGCAACAATTAATCACATAGAGGGAAAAATAAAGTATTGTAGGAGAGTCACCACAACGATGACCATTGATGCAAAAATAGGAAAACCAATATGACACTTGGGAAAGGCGATATAAAACTTAAAAAAACACTTCTGCAATTAAAAAAAGTTAAAACTCTAGCAACCATGAAGAAAAAAAAGTGAAACAACACTCACACAAGCTAATCGATAAAAAGCGATAGAAAAAGTGGTAAAAGACGACAAGAGGAAAACTCACCCGAAAAAGAGATGAAGATCACATGGAAGGTTCCTTGATCTCCTCGGGAATGTTATAGCTCCAATATAGAGTGTGAAAATTAGTTCTATAATCATCAATTAAATAGATTTGGACAAATTATGGTTTATGATGTGCATGCCTAAAATCAAGGAAAAAGTGACACTTGGAAAAAGTTTCTAAAAATAGCGCAAGTGCCTCCTTTGAAATACTAAAAGTAAATCCCTATTTTTTAGGGATGTTTTTTTTTCTTTTCTTGGGAAACTCTCCATGCACTATAGTGAAAAATTGCATATTTTTGGGGAATTGGGCAACTTCCCGACTTGGTGCACTATGCATTTTTTGAGCTGAAGGATGACTAGCAGTTAGGACTATGCAATTCCCATCGTTAAGGTTTCTTTCCCTCAAGGATTATGCAGTTTTTGAAGGCAAGCCCAAAACTACTGTGAGACCAAGTTTGGAGATCATATTGTGACTTAGGATAATCATCTAAGTAAGCAAACAAGAGAAAAAAAGAAAAGATAAGTCTCAGTCAAAGCATGAATACCTAGATCAGTGCAAGATATGTTGTTGTAGATAAGAAAGGAGGCTCCAAAATTGAAGCGTAGGCAAAATTTCGAGGGTTTTTGTAGCCGCTATAATACTGGTGACACATTGGTAGAACTATAGCTCTCTGCATGGATCTTGTCTCATGAAAAACAAGTCTAACTCTTATGTAAGTATTGTTCAGTTATTTTATTATCATAGATTCTTCACTTAACTTGAGTTAAATATGTAGTCCCTACCATTCTCTTCATCGAGAAAACACATACCAAGCCAAGTCAAAACAAGTTGTTTTGATTAGGGATGACAATTATATAGATGAACAAGTAAAAGAAATTTTTAGAGTCTTAGTTTTCATCCCTTGTGTTGCTTTGCTACCAGTAGAACTGGACAGTACCCCAATGGCGTCACTTCAGGAAAACAAACATCTCTCTACTTCCATCGAGCCTGGATTGCACCCTAGCATAGTTAATTTCTTCACCTCCCTGTGAAGGAATACTTTCTCTTCTTCCACCCTTTATTTCATTTTTCATTTTTATTTTTTTGAAGAACTGCGCATAAGAAATTATTTATTTCATGGGGAAGAAGAGGGATATCGACTTATTGACAATAGAAGAGGTTGTCCCTTCAGAGAAGGATATTTATATATACCTCTGACATACTTTTTAATGTTTTCCCCCTCTCCTTACTCTACTTGACTTTGTTTACAAGGATTAACTGAAACTAGAAGACCAAGTAGAGCAGTCGATACTAGTTAAAAGTGAAAGCATCATGATTTCACTATGACTCTCTCCGAAAGGAACATATTTTCCATTAGAGTATCATCATCTAGAAGAAATACAAGATTCAGATAAGGAGAGGAAATAGACAGATAACCAAGTGTTGAAAGTAGTACAACTTCCTCTTGGATATCACCGAGCTGTCCCAGAAGCCAAACACAATCTCATGCAGAAGATAACCTATGACTAAAATGAAAAAAATGAAAGGAAATAAGGAAAGTGAAAAAAATAAATAAAAGTGAAGCAAATAAAAGAAACAACAAAGAAAAGCAACACTACTCCTACTCCTAATGTAAATAGAGCATAGGCCCAACTTACGTAAAGTGATACTTCCAATGCAACCATCGACACATTAGCTAGCCTATGTAGGAGAGGGAATCTATGTCAAGAAAGATATACAAGCATACCAACAAACAAGAAAGATAAGACAATATAAACTAGAACTTTCGAAGTTTGAATGCACCTGAGGAAAAGTGAGAAAGAAAAATGCATGAAAGGTGCTTTGCATATTTATCATGGTGTTCAAACAAATTGCAAGTTGAATATAAGCAAGAAAAACTTTCGAGCTTGAAAAATGAACGAACATGATGAAAGAGGCAAATTTATGTTTTGCAATAGTGCTCGCTATGTACGGCTCCTCCAATGACTGATAAATAGGAACATGTGATACATATGGAGGATGAAAAGATTGTAAAATACATTGATTTCAATTTGTACAATAGAGTGATGAGGAGCCTAGAACGAGTCCACACATTTTTTATCGGAAAAGGAACTAGCCTCAAGACTATGAGCACCTAACATAACCATAAACTTGGTATGAAGTGCCTCTAGAGCTTGTGGAGGTTCCAATTCCTTAGAAGATGGATCATCAAATATTGGTAGCTTAGAAATATCAACAATGGAAGAATCAAAATTGTGATCAAGTGAATCAATGAAAAGATCAAGATAGCCATGATCAGAAAGTTCAAGACCAGAAACAATGACATCCTCATGATTTGATGAATCGCAAAGAGGGGATAATGGAGAATAAGAAATTTCACCCTATATGTTCTCATAAAGATAAGATGAGAGATTGGGAGGATCAGGCAAAAAATACTTTTCCTCTCTGCATTCAAATGAAAAAATAGCATTCCATTTGTTCTTTTAATGATCAAACGTAGTAACGTTAGAAATTGAATTTTCATACGATTGAACAAGAATGAGAGAATTGTGGGAAATGTCAAGATATTGCGGAATAGGTATAGATGGAAGGAGGTCATCCTTCACCATAGATTCTTGTTTATACTCCCACACATACTCATCAAAAATGATATCGCAGGTTGGTTGTTCAACACCAAATCCATCCATAATTTGATCCTCGTGAACATCACAAGAGATATTTGAAACAGGTGAACACAACACATTGAAACACAAAAGATCAAAAGGACCAAAGGATGGAGGATGAGGAGATAACACTTCGTCACAATTATCAGAGTCACAGTCCAAATCTACGCTAAAATTTTGAGAAAGTGAAGCAGGAGAAGATAGTGATAGATCAACAGATGAATTCTCAACTTCTCCCACCTCTACCTGTAGAACTAGAGTTGTTTTATGGGAAGGAGATGGAGGGTCACTTGGAACAACAACCTTTTTCATCACAGATTTAGAAGCTCTAACACTGAGGTATGTTGGGAGAGGTTCATAAGATTATAACTCATATGGATTTTCTGAAATGTGAACAAGATATAGAAATATGTCTTCCAAGAAAGACTAATCAAGTTCACCTTTAGGAAATTCAAATTAGTAATGGATGAAATAGTCGTGAAAATCCTAAACAAATTCATCAAGTGCTTTTCGCAAATTCAAAATTTTCTTGCTAAGAGCTTTACGATTATCGAAATTGAAAGCTCAACATGACTCTATGAAAAGTTGTTTGAAAGAGTGAATGGAGTCATTAGGGAATGTGTTACAGCAGTCTCTCACACACCCTTCAAACGTGAGAATGAATAACCTATAACCAACATCCTCAAAGTGGATGTTGTGCTTTGTGTAGAAATCAAGAAACTATGTGTTGTGTTCAAATAAGGTTGTTTCACCCTAATCATTGAATTTCATATTGGACAAGTCATAAATAATTATATATGGCCCTTTGAGATTTACATGTCTAGAAAAAAATGGTGGGGTTATGATTGGTGAGAATTCATTAAATGAGTGCAGAGATTAAAAACAAACTTCAAGGGCTCAACTTGTCATCTCGCCCTCCTTCTAGCACTAGAAATGTTGATGGTACTGCACCCGCCAACATTCATAGGATCTCCCCGATATGAAGTCCCGACTAGACCTCACACCATTTGGAGTAGGATTCCCAACAATCGGTGGTAATGTTATGCCTTCACTGCGGAACGCGCAAAGGGAAGTACGATAACTTTGGGTAAGAGAAAGTGTGTGACCCTACGGAGAGTCAAGTTTGATGCATGAAGGTTCCAACAAATGAAGGGAAAAGGAAGTGCACTCCTTGGAAGCCTGTAATAATACGTAGCTTGAAAGGAAAACACAAGATAAATGAGTTGTGTTCCATCTCTATGTTTGTCACTTCTATCAATTTTTCAATATGTTGAGCAAGCTCCCAATCCCTTATCTGTTCACCTTCCTCCTCAGCTAGTGGTTGTTCTTGTTCCTTCTATTCAACCTTTATTGGCACTATTTCCTCTGTCATCACACCTTTCCTTTGTTCCTCTTCCTGCTTCAACTTCTCTTCTTGTTCTCTCCTCCTCAACTCCTATTCTTCCTTTAGCTTCGGCTCTATCTGTTGCAACTTCAATTTTGCATCCTACAACCTCTGCTCTTATCTCTTTCTCCTTTCTACTCTGTGCCTCCTCTACTTTCTCTTTGCTTTTGCTACCAAAGTTTCTTTCATAATAATAAGATCTCCTTTCATCTTGCATCCTTTTTTTCCATCTCGGCTGTCATCAATTTTCCTCTTTCCCTTGTCCTGCACGAGATTGTTGCCTTCTATTGTTGTTGCTTCTAGAGTTGTTGTTGTCTGTGGAGAAGCCTGTGAATTCCACGGTAAATTGACCAATTCATTGAGCCTCGAGGCATTGTAGTAGTACCTCCAAGGGTCCTCCTCTAGCCAATGAAATTTTGTGCCAATCCACGGAAGGTAAACTCTTGGATAGTGGTCCTTACAAATACTGCAAGGATTATACAGATTAAAGTCCCAAGTACAAAATTTAAATATCACTATCTCCTTTTCCTTGAAATTTGTGACTTTCAAGTTATTTATCTCATATAATCCAATCTACAAAGGAAGAGTGGACCATGGTGCTTTCTTCTTCGTATGCAGTGACGCTGAAAACCTTATGGTGAGATGGTATGATACTTCTTACATGATAATTTTGTTAGTGGCATAGCTTGGTAACACTTGCGGAGGATTCTCTCCACCAAAAACTCTAATGAAGGTGCCATCTAGTGAGGCATACCAATATTTGATGTCTGTTATCGCCTCCATTACTTCTCATGACATGCAAGGTGGATCTTCTTTAAAGATAAGCTTGTAAAGTGAGATGATGAAGTGGTCAATTAGCCATGCCATTACTCATCAATAACTACATTCTGAAAGAAACTTAAAATAGATGTGCACGATAGTTTCTTGTGGTGTCCATGTCCAGGTCATGCCAGGGAACTATTGTTGTGCACGTATCGCATTGAGTAAGTATGCAAACATATAGAACCTTTCTCGCTCACCCTTGGGTGGAATCTGAGCCTATGCTACATGAGGCTTCATTTGTCAATCCAATAGATATAACCAGTTGAATGGCTTTCCATCATTGACCACCTAGTCTAATAAGACTACCCACCCTTTAGGAAAGGTTTTTGTGCTCTCTTGACCATGAATCTTGTAAGCAAAGATAACCAAGAGATGGTAAGCCTTCCTCAGGGACTTTGTCTTGTACACATGGGTGAGTGTATGTCAAAACCTCGATGGCTTCTTCACCCATTGTTTGAAAATGTCTCTTGTGTTTACATAGCTATGGTTGTCATAAAAATGTGAGTCCCTGCACTCTACTAGTTGTAGAAAGTGATACATTTTCTAAAAGTCTTCTACCCACTAGCACTACTCAATGCCATGGTCTTATCATCAATGTGTGAGACAATCTAGATGATGGTATCTGCACACGAGAAGGTGGGATACCTGTATGAAACCATGTATAGTACTTACTTCTAGATGTTGAGATAAACCTATCAGTCCTCTAAGTCTGCCTCAAATTCCTTTGCAAAAGAATCTTCAATCTATTGCCATGTCAGTGATGATCCCTTTTCTATAAACAACTGAGTATCTGCTTACACTGGAAAATCAATGGATGTTTTCTCAACTTCTTCCCCAGTGCTTATCTTAGTGTTTTCCTTCGAAGCAACTCTCTTAGGTTCCATGGTAACAGTGACTGCTAGAGAGGTGCTTAACAAATGTTGTACCTATGGGACAGAAAGGACATTCATGGAAAGAAAATGTCGGTCTTAAGGAAATAATATACTTATGAGGAAAATTCATGCAGCAAAAAGGGTATTTTATAGGGAGGATTGCACAAGTTTCTCTAGAAATAGGGACTAGATGCCTTTGGGAACTGCACACTACATAGTCCCAATAGCCAAGGTGGAAACTTGATGGTTGAAACTATGCAATGTGCAATTTAGCCTGGGTAGAGGCCTGAGAGAGACTGCACATTACACAGTCTTAGTGGCCAAGATGATAGGTTGGCTCCTAGAACTGTGAAGTGCACGGTTGGATCCATCTTGGACTACACATGACATAATCCTATAGGCCAAGCTTCTGCCTTAAGCCTAAGGATTTCACAGTGCTAGCTAGGCAAAGTGAAAACTGACCAAAGGAAACCCACATTTGCATAAGGGAGGTGAGGACAATGAGCAGATCTGAGAGATAGTCTGAAGTTGAGTGAAGATCTGACTAAGTGTGAGTAAATGCATGTGAATCAAGTGCATTAATTAATTGAATAGAAGGAAAAATGAAGTATGTGAGGAGATTCGTCACAACAATTAGAATTAACGAAAAAATAGCAAAACTAGTGCGACACTTGGGAAACATGATCTAAAACTTTAACAAAAAATCTACAAGTTATAAAAAGGTCAAAATTCCAACAGTGACTTAGGGAAACAAGTGAAACAACACTCACACAAGCCAAATGACAAAAAGTGACAAAAAGGCAATAAAATATGACAAAAGCAAAACTCACCCAGAAAAGCGATGACGATCACACCAAAGGTTCCTTGATCTCCTAGGGAATGCTAGATCTCCAAGGTTGATTTTCTTAGTGAGCTCTAGAAGCATTGATTAAATATATTTTGAAAAATTGGGGTTTGCGATGCACATGCCTAAAACCAAGGAAAAAGTGACACTTGGTGGAAGTTTCTAAAAATAGCACAAGTGCCTCCTTTACAATACTGAAAGTATATCCCTATGTTAGGGATTCTTTTTTTCTTTTTTCTTTTTTTCTTTTTTGGTGAAATTTGTCATGCATACTATCGGGAAACACTGCACAGTTCTAGGGAACTAGGTAACTTTCCAGCTAAGTACACTCTGCAGTTTCATAGATTAGTGAGGGTTGCACAATTTCTATGCTAAGTGTTGGGTTGTCTACCATGACTACACAGTTTCTAAGCTCAAGGATGACTGGTAATTAGGAATGCACAATTCACATAATCAAGACTGCTTGTGCTCAAGAATTGTGCAGTTTTTGCAAGCAAGCCCAGAACTGTTGTGAGACCAAATTGGGAGATCAGCTTGTGACTTAAAAGAATCAGATAAGTAAGCTAAAACAAGCAAAAATGATAAGATAAATCTCAATCGAAGCATGAATATCTGGATCAGTGCAAGATATGTTGTTGTGGATAAGAAGGGAGACTCCAAAATTGAAGCATACACAAACTTTTGGAGGATGGTTGTAGCTGCTATAACAAGTCCTCAAGTTGTCTTCCACCATATAAGAGTTGAAAGCTTCTAGAGTGGATTCACAGTCTATCCTCAAATCTAGTGATGATTCTAAAGACAAGGTCCAAGGTTTTCACCAACATGAAGAAGGAAACCCCTAATAATGGTCACACAAAGACAAAAAATTTCACCAGATTTGGGATAAAACCCTCATCTGAAATGCAATAATAAATTTGAAGTGAATTAGAAATCCTATGACCCACTAGATATTGAGGCTAGAGTGGGTCAATATTGGGATTCACCATCCTGTTTAAAACCCTAGTTGTGCCATTAGCTACATGGTGCCTCCTAGTGACAATGTCGTCCCTAGAAACCCTAATAACCAAGCCCCAACCAACATCATTCACTCTTATATCTTGATAGTATGTGACATTAAAACCATCCTCTATGAAGGAACCTGGAACATCCTCATTTTTTTTGCGAGGTTTTGAAATTAGAGAAGCCAATGAGGTTACTAAGGAAGCCTTTAGAGGTCTCAAACCATAAGCATGTCACGATCTTGTTGAGGCCAAGAGTCTTGAATTCATGGGTACTCTCCATAGACTTGTCCATTTGTTTCGGGGTCTTGGCACTAGGCCTACATAAGGGCCTCCTCATCGGTGTCTTGTTCTATTCCTTATCATTTTCCGTCGGGTTTCCAAAGCTTAAGTCTCAATTTATTTTAGATGATGACCTCCCACAAGGAAAGGGGAGAGCGTAGAGGTGAGGTGGAAGTAGCGTCACTAGTAGAAGTAGTCATATAGGTCATGGTTTCCAACAAATATATAAAATTATACATATATTTTTATCTAATCATAACCCCATATTTATTCTTCTTGATGCTTAAAACTATAAAATTGGCATAAGGTGCTTTCAAATGCATTTTATTAGATGTTCCTTTAACAATCTTATTAGCATTAGGAGAAGTCACCATGCTCTTCGAAGAAGCCAAAAGCGAAAACTGCTTGCCAAAAGATGCTAAAAATATATACAAAAAACCACCCAAAAATATTTTTCAAGGAACTTCCACAAACTTTGTGATGGGGGCTACTGGCCCCTACATATCCCCTAAACAAGGTAGAATGATATCCCCACAGGTTACCCCCCATGTGCATGGTGTATATAAATTTTGCATGGGGTTAGTCATCAAAGAATATAATAATACCCCACATTATTCCACTTGATGTTTTATTTCCATATAATGGATCGCAAGAGTACATTTTCAACAATATAGGGTAGTGATACATATTGTTTCTATACATGAAGAGAACTTATCAATGCTCATAGACTTTGTTAATCAATTAGAAACATTATACAAAGTTTCTAGTTGTACGAGTAAGACCTTCATTTCCGCAATCAAATCACTCAAAAAGTGATATTGAACATCAATATGCTTTTCCTTGAAACAATAAGCAATGTTAATAATTGAGCACAAGGAAAAGCATGATACGATATAGCAGAAAAGGACTAAGCAATTATCAACACATTATTGACACCAGGATACGAATTTATGGAACATGAATTTCACCATTATATATCATGATTTAGCACTAGTAGCTCATTAGTCGATCATGACAATCCATCATCATAAGTAAGGATTAACAACTCATACTAATGTGATCTCAAACTTTATGATTATAAATGTAATCATATTATAACACTTTAAATATTATATAAATAAAGGAAACTTAAACAAAATAGGATTCCATCAATAACTATGGTTGATTGGGCTATTCATAAGATGAGATAAATTAGGCAAGTTTAGCATCACCAAAAGTGGAAATGAGGTCATGGAAATATATTTTAGTTTTCTAAATGGAAAATCCCCCCCCCCCCCCAACCATATTTCACGTTACTTCTTGGATAACTACCCCTAATATTGTTTCCACTACTAGGGGTAGGTCTAGAGTGCATTTGGTAACTAGTGCTAGGCTTAAACCCTCCACCAAAAGAAAACTACATGTTAGGAATGGTTGAACTTTTTATAGGAATTATAGAAATATGAGTGAATGGAATTATAGGTGAAAAGATAGATATACGAGAAAATCTAGTTATAAGGGTAAATTCCAAATCCAAAATATTTTTAACCCCTAAAAGTAGATATGAAACTAGAAACAATAATTCCCCTAGTTGATAGTCTAATAGAAATGAAACCTAATTATGGACCAATAGTAATGCTCCCAAGTGACATACTAAAATTATCATTTATATTTCGTTGAGGGAAGTTACCAAAAGGATTACTACCACTAACCTATGTGACAATAAGGTCACTCATGCACCCAAGTAGTAGAAATAATGCTAATGATCATAGAACCGTTGATACCTCATGAACCAAGACCATGTGCCATACAAACAAATAGATTTTTGTGTCGAAATATACCCATTTTTACTACTATTGGATCTTGGTAATTATCCAAAGGAGGTTGAAAATAATCCATTGTAGAACTATCACTAACCTCCAACTCTTGTAGAGCAATATGTTGACTTACACCTTCAACTAGGAACTCCTCATTAACATGAACTTCTTCAACTATACTATTAAAAGAAATGTTCACTTCATCCTAAGAATCACCTAAAGGGTTAATAATCTACTCATGAAAAGTTCCTTTGAGACCAATGAAGGTACTAGTCAACCACTTTAGAAAAATAGGAGCTAATTCACATAAGACACAATGTTCACTCGATACGAAAGTCCTAAGTTCAACTATGTGCACCACCTATCAACACTCCATTCAAACATTCCTAAACAGGAAAAACAACATAATGCACTAGTCCAAATAATTACAAATGTGATGAAATCTTCAATTCCACACTTAGTGGATAGACAAAAATATCCTTTCAAAAAATACCCTAAGGTAGTGAGTCAAAATACCAAACAATGAAGGAAGAAGAGACACATAGAACAACTACCATGCAACAATCACCCAAGGTTCATGTACCCTTGTCAACATGAGCACCTTGTAAGGGGTTTAGGGTGAACATTATGCATGCACCTCAATTAGCATGAATAGTTCTCACTTGCATCACCTTTGATAAACTTAACAAAAACCACTTATTTTAGCACTCAAAAATTAGTAATCGAGTTGGATGGTTGTTACTCAAGATTCTATGCCAAGTAAGGAAATAAAAGACCTCCTTCCTACAATAAAACTTTATATAAGGGACATCACTCCAAGCATCTATCGGTTCTACCAAAGCCTCTTATTATGCATCTACCCATTAATAGGAGTGAGAGAGGATATCTCTACACTGAACTTGATCTAGCTTAGTTCTTGGTTCCTATGTGAAAACTACATTCCCAAAAAGGACCTTTTTCTACTAATGAATTTTGCCTTCTTTAATGGAATCCTATTCTTGTTTAAGTACCATTCAAGAATTTACACTCCAAACTTACCACTAATCAAATATCACCTACATTGATGCTATTTTTTCTATAAAAATAGAAGCAATCCATGTTGATTTGAATTTCATGTAGCTCTTAAGTATGTTATTTACTAAATAATTCTTATGGAATGAAATTGAATATTGTTTCACCACAAAATTTACATAAATTGAAGAATGAATCATGAAACACATATTCGCAATTAAACAACCATTTTTTTCCAAATAGAGTGATGTTATCTAAAACCTTCTTTGTAATTTAATTTGAGGAGGATAGCAAAGTTCTCTTCAACACTCTCTTATTCCCATTTTTACACTAACCCTCATGTAATATAAAGAAGAAAGAAAACATGGTTCAAAACTTTAACTTCCATAATTCACTCAAGCCTAACTTTTAACCAATTTTTTTTATAGATTTTTGTTTCTAGATTTGAAATCAAATAAAGAGAAAGCATGCAAATTAAAACAAATGAGCAAGAAGCCTCCTACCTTAATCTTCACCAAGAGACAAACTATTAACAATAACTATTGGGTTTTACTCTCCTCTACCATATACTCTAAGTGTCAAAAGATGGCTACATTTTTCTTCTAGAGTTATAAAAAAAAAGAACAAAATTTTCAAAATTATATAATGTCAAGGTTGTGCTACGTTGTTCTAACCCTTCCAATGGTATAATCCATTTCTAATACAATGTTTGGGGTAAAAATTTATGGGAAAATTCTGGTTATATTTTACCATGTATCTTATGTGTCAAAGGATATTATTGATTTATGTTAACATGTGTTTTCTCCTTAATTTTTTAAAGGTTTAAAACTAGAGGGGGTAGAGGCCATACAAGTTGAATGACTAATATTTCCCCTTGGAATGAGACCCTCGTATGGGAGTGTCTTTAGAGATATTGGCCCTTTTGAAGCCACAAATTCGTAGTTTCTCCAGTTTTAGTGATGTTATTTTTTTATATCATTTGTCAATGCACTACAAGGAATTACACTTTTTTGTAGAAAACTATTTTTGAGATAGGCTCAAGTATCTCTACAAGGATTTCATGTTTTGGAAAAAAAACTTAAGAAGACCCATATTTGATTTAATACTACACATTTTGGTTTCATTAATATTATTAGAGGTAATTGAATCTGTTTTGCATCCAGAAACAACGATTTCATTAATTTGAAATTATGACTTCAATGAAGATTGCATAATTAGATTCCAACTAGATTTAGATAATAACAAAAAAAACAAAGTCTTAGAGCATATTTCCTCCTTCTTTTACATTCGTGCAATTATATTTTATTTATTTTAAACTAATCTACTCTAATTATTAATACATTCTTAAAACAATGTTTTGGATCAAAAGTTATGGAAAAATGTCCGTTATAGTGTACGATATATCTTATGTGCCAAAATATACTCTAGATTTATATGAACATGTATTTTATTGTTAAATTTCATATGTTTAGAACTAGAGGGGCTAGAGAGTATACATGTTGAATGACTAATATTTCCCCTTGGAGTGAGACCCTCGTATGGGAGTATCTTTAGAGATGTTGGCCCTTGCCAAGCCATGAGTTCCTGGTTTCCCTAGTTTTAATGGTGTTATTTTTTATATGACTTGTCAATGTAATACAAGGAATAAATATTTTTCCTAGAAAATTATTATTGAGATGGAAACAAGTATCTCCATAGGGAAGGAATTTTTGGCATTAAATTTAAGAGGATTCATATTGGATTTAATAATACAAATTTTGGTTGCATTAAGATTATTAGAGGGTATTGAATCTATTTCTACATCCAAAAACAATGATTTCATTAATTCAAAATTATGACCAACTACATTGAGATAATAATAAATAAAAAAACTACTAGTTAGAGCATATTGTGCTTCTTTTACATTCTATTTAAAAGTATTGTACTCTAATTATATATTGACTATGAGGTTATTATGATTGTGAAACTTTGTAAAATATTTCTATAAACATCTTATATAAAGAGATCCATTTTAAACCTACATCACTGAGTGGCATAGAATTTATAAAGGTGTAATTTCTTTTTCCATTCAATTACTCTTTAAAAATTAAATATTTATGAATACATGATAAAATCTAAGGATAATATGATTTATTTTTTAATTTCTATTACATACATAATACCTATTTAGTTATTTGGATGAGACAACATCTCCACATACTAAACTTTGACATGCGAATCACCTAGGCCTTGTACGACATACTTATTTATTTTTGGGCCATGTAAGTTAACATAACATTACATAGCAACATCTATTCACCATGAGTTGTACAACTCACAATACATAGGAATCTTGCAACAGAGGATTTAGCATGTATATCATTGAATGGTTTCTTATGAATGTATATAAGTTTCCAATTAGAAAAGTTAGTGAACACTGATTGGTTCAACTTAATATATGGAATCAAATATTTAGAAGTATTATATGTATTTAAAAAAGATAGAGTTTAACTAATAGATGGAATAGGGTTTTGGTGGAAGCGAGACTAATACGATGGAATAGGGTTCTGATGGAAGTCAGCCCAATACAATTTATAGAGATACTGTCATTTATTGTTGTTTAAAATACACTTTTGAATGCATAAATAGATTAGGCAGCCTGAAAATCTAGTTGCAAATTGAACAACTTAAACTTGTGATTTTAAAAGGTTTACATTGGATTCTGAACAAAATTTATGAGGAAAACACAAGGCTTTGAAAAGGACCATTTTGTCTATTAAATAGAGTACATATCAAAAAAAAATTGTTTTCCACCTACAAAAGTTGATCAGCTTTTATAGATTCAACTAATTATTATGGAAGTTGTTATCTTAAAATCTGATCCTGGAAGGCTGTTGTCCAGGAAGACCTTAAGTAACTATTTCAAACCTACTTTAGGCTGAGGCTTAGCCTCCCCAACCTGAGAGGGCTCTCTCAAAGGACTAATGATTTTTTATTAAGATTAAGATGGCTAAATCTTGTAAAACAAAGATAGAAAAATGAGAGTGGTGGAAACACAATCAGAGATTATCCATTGGGCTTATGGAGTCAAAATAGTTTCAACATAAAAATGATATCAACCTTACATAGAAGTCAAGACATTTAGAATTCTACCATTCATAATACACCAGAAACATATAGGACAACACAGTCTATAAATATGTGAAGGAAATTAGAGCACAATCAGTGATTTCTAAGTAATCACATATCTATACCACTACAAATACTGAGGAGAGGAAAATACACAACATTCCGAACAATAAATTCCTTCTGATACCTAAGAAGTAAAGCCAAGTCTTGTATTACTAAAACAGAGTTTTTACATAAAGCCAAATATCAAAGCTTTTTTCCAATAAATTTCCAACCCCTTGTACATCAGCTCTTCTGCTATATATAGGGCTTTTTGCATGACTGATATTCCTCCTCCAGGGGAACTCGAATTCTTCCTATGATGACACCTACTAACATTTGAAACTAACTAATAAATACAACTGACTGCAAACTAGCAGTTTTAGAGACCTAAGACAATTAGGATTCTAACTCTTTATCACGTTGGTAGTAGCATTAAATATAATCCAAACTCGTTCTTTGACAGATGGCCTTCCTTAGTTTAGCTTTGGTGGATGTTTGAAACTGCCTGCTGGCCCTTAATGTCACATCTCTCAACTGCTGCTGAAAAGTAGGAAACTGCCCCTGTTTTTTTGCTTCTGATTTCCTCCAGGATATTCGAAACCAATTAACCATGTCCTTCTTCTTTGTAAGGTTGATATAATTGTTATGCTGAAATTGTTTTGACTCCATAAGCCCAATGGATAATCTCTAATTGTGTTTCCACCACTCTCTTTTTTCTATCTTTTTTTTACAAGAGTTAGCCATCTTAATCTTAATAAAAAATCATTAGTCCTTTGAGAGAGCCCTCTCAGGTTGGGGAGGCTAAGCCTCAGCCTAAAGTAGGTTTGAAATAGTTACTTAAGGTCTTCCTGGTCAGCAGCCTTCCAGGATCAGATTTTAAGATAACATTTTGGTGCGTTTGTCGGGAGTCTGAAGATTATTCATTCCCGAAAAACAACAGACTGAACTTCTGAAGGTAGCAGGAGCTCAAAAATCTTTTTGAGGCTGCAAAAATACCTTGGCAATTCCATTGTTGAAGAATTAAAAATTCATAGATTCATGGTGATTCCACTGGAGTTATGAAGAACTCAGATGCTACCATTCTTACTTCAAGGTATGCATGCATAAATTTTTCAAGAATTCATGGTTTACCAAATCATTTTCCTAAGGATACATATGTTCTAAGGAATGGTCCAAAATTCAATGGAGAAGATTTGAGTTTAACTTTGAAGCATATATCAGATTTCTATGATTTTACCAAGCTTCTTAGAGTCAAACATGAAGATGTTTGCATTATGTTGTTCTATGATTCATTTCAAGGGAAATGTAAACAGTGGATTGAAAGCTTTCCTTCCCAATCTATTAAGTCATTTGAAGATTTTTGGTTTATGTTTTCAGAGGAATGGATAGATAGATTAGTTTTGGTGGCAAACTCTCGTTCAATTCAAGGTTTCAAACAATGGAATGATGATCATATTAATGAAGAAATAGATGAAAATTTTTCTTTGTCCTTATCTTCTTATCTAAAATCATTTGAGTGCAAGTCAGAAGATAAGATGAAATTTTTGGATGAAGTTGCTAAGGACATTGAGAAGGACATTGAAGGTTTACAAGGTCAAATTCAATCATATAGTCTTCATAATCATGATCATACTTTTCAAAAGATTTATGTGGCAGAACACAAGGAGAGTGTGTTGCTTCCTTTCACTTTTGTGATTGAGCAAGAATACACTGTTATTGAAGATCAGTTGGCACAACCAAAAAGTTACGAGAATCATCAAGTTGATAATGTATTTTGGGATCCTATAGCTAAATACATGGAAGAGTTTTACTCTCCAGTGTTTCAGTTTTTCTATGAAGATCAGAGGAAATTTTAGTGGCAGTGGTCATCACAATATCATAGTTGCTCTAAATTCCGATGCAGTCAAAAAACTCAAATATCAGATAAGACAAATGATTGGCGACATTAGAAATTTCACATTGATTGAGTTGAAAGAAGTTTGAAATTGGTAGGGTAGGTAGGTAGGAAAATGCAAATAAGCTCAAGGTTGACTGTGCATTTTTCAGTAGATATAGATTTATTTCTCCTACAATGATCATCAAGCTTAAGCCCGAGGTGAAGGCCCAAGAAGCTTAAAGGGAATGCTTGTCAAGCAAATTTCCGTTTGTCATAAAAAGATAAAGCACTGGACTTGCGAGTTCTTAGTGTACTACAAGAGCACACTATCCCAAGTGGAGCCACTGTTGTCACTCAAGAAAAATTTCTAAATTGTTCACATCAGTTCAATTGTTTGTCAAAGGGTTGGTGTCAATTTTGGGTCTAGTCTTTTCATCTGGTTTTAGAGTCTAAAAAGTTTGAATAGGAGTCTTGTTAAGAGTCTTGTTAGTATGTCAAAAGGGGTCAATTATCTATTCTAAGTCTATCATTGGTCTCATATCTCATATGAATATCATATGTCGAAACTCGTTTCAAAGCTCGTATGTGCTATGAAACTGTCTAGGTGATTTCGTAGCACAGAAACCTCGTCTAGGTGATTTCGTAGCACAAAACACTGATTTTGCACTGGATGCACTACGAAATCAGGGATTTGTTCAGATCCATAGCCAATTCACCCAGCTGTCATACCCATCAAAATCCGTTATGTTTACATCAACAGTTGTCATCTTATACACTTTGCCTATCTCCTGGTCTTAATTTATGATTTCTGGACTGAATTTAGTTGGTTTACATCTAATTCAATACCCGATGCTTTTCTTCTACTAGTTGATCACAGATTTCATTTGGGAAGAAGTGTATGTTTATTCTAGGTGGTTTTATCTTATTGCACTACAGTTTTGTGGATGATCAATATTTTTTCAAGTCAGCTGCATGATACCTGAAACTGACTACAACATTTTCATTATCAATAGATTGGTATTGAAACCATATTATTGAAAATGATAATGGACACCAAAAGGTTATTGTTGGTTACTCTGATTCAGGAAAAGATGTAGGGCCTTTCACTGCTGCATGGGAATTATATAAAGCATAGGGAGATGTTGTAGCTGCCTGTAAAGAATTTGGCATTAGAGTTACCCTATTCCATGGCCGTGGAGGAAAAAAGTCTTTTGAGATTTGGCAGCTCCGTGCAATTCCTTGGATATTTGCATGGACACAAACCAGATTTGTTTTACTTGCATGGCTTGGTGTTGGAGCGGGCCTCGAAGTAGCCTGTGCAAAGTGATACAAAGAAGAATTACAAGCCATGTACAGAGAATGGCCAGTTTTTTTCAATGCACAGTTGATTTAATTGAAATGGTACTTGCAAAGTCAGATTTATCCATTGCAGCACTCCTAGCAGAAGGGAAAGTACCTAGTGGAATTGGGAAGAACACAAAAATAAGGAATTGTATCATTGATAAAAATGCAAGGATTGGAAAGAATGTTACGATTTCAAACACTGATGTGGCAATGCCTAAGAAGCCTTTTGCAAACCCTAAAATAGTACTTGCTATCATACTAGGCGGTGGAGCAGGAACACGGTTTTTTCCTCTTACAGGAAGAAGAGCCAAACCGGTAGTACCAATTGGAGGTGCATACAGACTCATTAATATACCAATGAGCAATTGCATTAACAGTGGGATCAATAAGATATTCATCTTATTCGCTCCACACATTTCAAGACTGTAATCTTTAGGATGTTTTTTTGAGAGAATACCCTGGTGTGGAAGATAGTTGACTTGAAATTCTTGCAACGCAGGGACCGCCTCTCCTGTCAGTTGATATTTCTAGTTCAGACATGACAGATTCAGGGCTTTCACTATTGCAAAATTGTCTAAATTTGCAGCATCCGAATTTTAACTATTGTCAACGTGCTTCTGATGCTGGACCAGAATATCTCATAGGCTTCATTATTTGAATTCTAGAGCAGGCAATATCAGGGAGCACATTTTTCATCTTTATACAAAGAAGATTGCAATCACTAGCAACATGTGGACTTACAAACTTGACTTCACTTAGTTTTAAAAAGAGCAATGCAATAACTGCATCAGGCTTGCGTGCCTTAGTTGGTCTTGTGAACTTGACAAGTCTGGATCTGGAGATGTGCTCAAGGATTCATGGTGGATTGGTGCATCTAAAAAGGGGTTACAAAAATAGAAGCATTGAACATTGGATGGTGCAATTGTATAAAGAACTTAGATATCAAACCTCTGGCTGGGCTTACAAACTTGAAGGAGCTGCAAATTTATCGAAATAAAATTGTTGATTTAGGCATTGTTTATGTACGCTGTCCGGTGACTGTGGCATGCATGGATACAATTTCAGGTCTTGTTGCTTTGACATATCTCAACATAAATTCATGTTGTATAATTGATGTTGGATGTTAAAAGCTTGAAGAACTTTTGAATTTAAAGACTCTAAACATGGCCTATAACAATATTACACATGCTGGCCTAGTACATCTAATGGTCATTATTCATAGCGAGTTTGGTTCATGATGCCTCAGACAGCTTAGAGAAGTTTTTGTCTTCACAAATGGAAAAGGTCGACAACACATAAAGAACGTGGCACTCTAACACATTTTTTGTATAATCAAAGAAGAAGGACATGGTTAATTGGTTTCGAATATCCTAGAGGAAATCAAAAGCAGAAAAACAGGGGCAATTTCCTACTTTTCAGCAATAGTTGAGAGATGTGACATTAAGGGCCAGCAAGCAGTTTCAAACATCCACCAAAGCTAAACTAAGGAAGTTCATCTGTCAAAGAACGAGTTTGGATTATATTTAATGCTACTACCAACATGATAAAGAGTTAGAATCCTAATTATCTTAGGTCTCTAAAACTGCTAGTTTGCAGTCAGTTGTATTTATTAGTTAGTTTCAAATGTTAGCAGGTGTCATCATAGGAAGAATTCGAGTTCCCCTGGAGGAGGAATATCAGTCATGCAAAAAGCCCTATATATAGTAGAAGAGCTGATGTAAAAGGGGTTGGAAATTTATTGGAAAAAAGCTCTGATATTTGGCTTTATGTAAAAACTCTGTTTTAGTAATACAAGACTTGGCTTTACTTCTCAGGTATCAGAAGGAATTTATTGTTCAGAATGTTGTGTATTTTCCTCTCCTCAATATTTGCAGTGGTATAGATATGTGATTACTTAGAAATCACTGATTGTGCTCTAATTTCCTTCACATATTTATAGACTGTGTTGTCCTATATGTTTTTGGTGTATTATGAATGGTAGAATTCTAAATGTCCTAAATTCTATGTAAGGTTGATATCATAGTTATGCTGAAACTGTTTTGACTCCATAAGCCCAATGGATAATCTCTGATTGTGTTTCCACCACTCTCATTTTTCTATCTTTGTTTTACAAGAGTTAGCCATTTAATCTTAATCAAAAATCATTAGTCCTTTGAGAGAGCCCTCTCAGGTTGGAGAGGCTAAGCCTCAGCCTAAAGTAGGTTTGAAATAGTTACTTAAGGTCTTCCTAGTCAGCAGCCTTCCAAGATCAGACTTTAAGATAACATTTTGGAATGAATAATCTTCAGACTCCCGGCAGACACAGCCAATATCAGGGAGCACATTTTTCATCTTTATACAAAGAAGATTGCAATCACTGGAAACATGTGGACTTACAAACTTGACTT
The DNA here is from genome assembly GCA_000404065.3 of Pinus taeda. Taxonomy (NCBI): domain Eukaryota; kingdom Viridiplantae; phylum Streptophyta; class Pinopsida; order Pinales; family Pinaceae; genus Pinus; species Pinus taeda. The sequence continues at coordinate 128,931 of APFE030361764.1, forward strand.
CACTTAGTTTTAAAAAGAGCAATGCAATAACTGCATCAGGCTTGCATTCCTTAGCTGGTCTTGTGAACTTGACAAGTCTGGATCTGGAGATGTGCTCAGGGATTCATGGTGGATTGGTGCATCTAAAAAGGGGTTACAAAAATAGAAGCATTGAACATTGGACGGTGCAATTGTATAAAGAACTCAGATATCAAACCTTTGGCTAGGCTTACAAACTTGAAGGAGCTACAAATTTATCAAAATAAAGTCGTTGATTCAGGCATTGTTTATGTAGGCTGCCCAGTGACTGTGGCATGCATGGATACAATTTCTGGTCTTGTTGCTTTGACATATCTCAACATAAAGTCATGTTGTATAACTGATGTTGGATGCTAAAAGATTGAAGAAGTTTTGAATTTAAAGACTCTGAACGTGGCCTATAACAATATTACACATGCTGGCCTAGTACATCTAATGGTCATTATTCATAACCAGTTTGGCTCATGATGCCTCAGACAGCTTAGAGGAGGTTTTGTCTTCACACATGGAAAAGGTCGACAACACATAAAGAACGTGGCACTCTAACACATTTTTTCTATAATCAAAGAAGAAGGACATGGTTAATTGGTTTCGAATATCCTGGAGGAAATCAAAAGCAGAAAAATAGGGGTAGTTTCCTACTTTTCAGCAGCAGTTGAGAGATGTGACATTAAGGGCCAGCAGGAAGTTTTAAACATCCACCAAAGCTAAACTAAGGAAGGCCCTCTGTCAAAGAACGAGTTTGGATTATATTTAATGCTACTACCAATGTGATAAAGAGTTAGAATCCTAATTGTCTTAGGTCTCTAAAACTGCTAGTTTGCAGTCAGTTGTATTTATTAGTTAGTTTCAAATGTTAGTAGGTGTCATCATAGGAAGAATTCAAGTTCCCCTGGAGGAGGAATATCAATCATGCAAAAAGCCCTATATATAGCAGAAGAGTTGATGTACATGGGGTGGGAAATTTATTGGAAAAAAGATCTGATATTTGGCTTTATGTAAAAACTCTGTTTTAGTAATACTAGACTTGGCTTTACTTCTTAGGTATCAGAAGGAATTTATTGTTCGGAATGTTGTGTATTTCCTCTCCTCAGTATTTGCAGTGGTATAGATATGTGATTACTTAGAAATCACTGATTGTGCTCTAATTTCCTTCACATATTTATAGACTTTGTTGTCCTATATGTTTCTGGTGTATTCTGAATGGTAGAATTCTAAATGTCCTTACTTCTATGTAAGGTTGATATCATTGTTATGCTGAAACTATTTTGACTCCATAAGCCCAATGGATAATCTCTGATTGTGTTTCCACCACTCTCATTTTTCTATCTTTGTTTTACAAGAGTTAGCCATCTTAATCTTAATCAAAAATCATTAGTCCTTTAAGAGAGCCCTCTCAGGTTGGGGAGGCTAAGACTTAGCCTAAAGTAGGTTTGAAATAGTTACTTAAGGTCTTCCTAGTCAGTAGCCTTACAGTATCAGCTTTTAAGATAACATTTGAATTTAAAGACTCTGAACATGGCCTATAACAATATTACACAAGCTGTCTTAGTACATCTAATGGTCATTGTTCATAGCCAGTTTGGTTCATGATGCCTCAAATAGCTTAGAGGAGGCTCATTTTGACAAAATGCAAGCTTTGTGGGAAGATAAAACATTCCAAATACCTAAGGTGGTTGATTGTAATACACAACATTATACCTGGACAGTCCCTGCACTAAAGGAGGCAGCATTCATCAGAAAGGGTTAATACAAAGCTAAGGGTTAATTAGCTATATACTACCAAATTGTTCACACATGTTTGTTTGTGAAGGTTAGGTGTTAGTCCAAGTTCAGTTTTTCCATGTTCAATATAGTGTCTAGGTCTTTAGAATCTTTGTGGCATGGTTACATAAAGGTAAATAATTAGTTCTCATTCATCATTGGTCTCATAACCCACATAAATTCCTTGTATCATGTTTGTTTTAAGGTCCTTATGTGTTATAAAGCAATTTAGGTGTTTTCGTAGCGCGGAAACAAGTCTAGGCGTTTTCGTAGCCCAAAACCCAGATTTTACACTGGCTGCGCTATGAAATCGAAGATTCGCACAATCCATAGCATATCTTTCCTAGCTGTCATATCTGTGACATTCAATTATGGTTGCATCATCCACTGTCAGATTACACACTTCGCCTATCATGTCCAACCGCTTATCATCATCATTAGAGTCGTTAGGTACCCTGGTACACTCGGATTGCAAGTTTCAAGAAGAGCCAGGTATTCATAGTCATGATTATGATTGTATTTATTGCATGAGGAATAATCAACAAATGCTAAATTTGAATTCCTCAAATGTCAATCGAGGCAGCCATCAAGCGAGGCAGTGATCAAAGGTTGAGACAGAGCCAATCTATCAATTTTTCATTACACTGAAGTATCATGGAAGGATCGATAGAAAAGAAAGAGCACAGGTCAGGTAAATGTTTTAGGAGCGGGCCTGAAGATCTGGACATCATCTTGAAGAACAAGGAAGTGGAACGTGCATTCAAGCAAGTTGGATGTTGGAATTTCTGCGAAAACTCCAGGGACGTCATGCACAAATCACCTAAGAGTTTGCCTTGAATTTCATAGGATTGAATTCCAAAGTTGGTGTGCTTGAATTGAAAATTTCACCAAACGTAATCTCCATAGTCACTGAGATTCCGAGAGGACAAGAAAAATGGCTTAAAAATTTTAAATTTTATATGACCCCCTGCAAAGAATTTCTGAAGCCAGAGTTCATTAACTCAGATTTAAACAAGTCTGTGCCTAGAAATTATGTCAAGGACTCATATGCCAATTTGCTTACCTACATACAGAGGTACCTAACCTGTGAAGGGAGATATAATAAGGTTTATTCATATCATTTCAAGCTTCTGCTGCATTTCATAGGAAAGACATCTATTGATTTACCTTTCTATTTATTTCGTAGCTTGAGAAAAATGTGTGACAAAGTGCAGCTAAGGAAAGAAGCCTGTGAGACCTCATTGTTTTACCACGGCTTAGTTAAGTTGATTGTTCTGCATGAACTCCAGAGAGTAGGTAGGGATTGGCCCACTTTCATGTTTATGTCTGGTTTTAAAAATGAAACTGGTCTTAGCCCACAAGTTGTGAAAGCTTCTTCACCAACAACTGATCATCGTACAGAAACGGGATCCAAGAGATTCACAAAATTGAAAGCCAGGAAACAAGTAAGGGAGCCTGCCAGATCATTGGTTATTCAAAACATACCCCAGCAGTCCCTGAAAGACAAAACTCTGATCAAAGAAGGTAGAAGTGAAGCACCTACAGGAGAAGTAGTCCAGAGAAGAATGACCAGGAGTCATTTGGCTAAGGAAAAAGGCAAGAAGGTGGTTGCTGAGAAAAGCCATGTTTCAAAGGGAAGCTTGAATGACTTACTACAAGCCATTGACATTGAAGAATCTCCCTTGGTTCAAGTAGATTTGATAGAATCAAGTAAAGACAAAACTAAAAGAGTCAAAGCCTAAAAAAAGCTCAAGTTTGATGACCAGGTTTCTCAATTTGTCTTTAAGCCAAGAAGACCCATGACGAGGAATTTCAAACAGATGTAGGAGACGCTGCCAGAAGCAAGTGGAGCAGAGGAGATTGTAAAAGCTCATGACAGACCCTTGCCTGCATGAGAAACATCATCATAGTTGCTTAGAGAAGATAGAGGAAAGGCAATCATCTCGCCAGAAGGAAATAGTGTTGAAGAATTGAAAAATAAATTAAGGTTAGCAAATCTTGAAATTGCTAAATTGAGGAAAGCCTCTAGGAAGCATGCAATCAAATAGGCTCATTTTGACAAAATGCAAGCTTTGTGGGAAGATAAAACATTCCAAATACCTGAGGTGGTTGATTGTAATACACAATATTATACCTAGACAATCCCTGCACTAAAGGAGGCAGCATTCATCAGAAGGGTTAATACAAAACTAAGAGTTGGGATCAGAGTTATGAAAAGAAAAATTGAAGATTTGAGGATGCAGCTGAGTCAACAGGAAAGATCTCCTTAAGAAAACCACACAGCAAGTAAGGTTATATTAAAAATTTTGATGATTTACCTTGTTACAGTTTCTTGAAGGATGATACATCTCTACTCAGTTTTGATAGCTTGATGGAAGTTGAAAGGGATATGTCTAGATAAAAGAGGCTTAAGTCAGTCAGATTTTGGTATCAAACTGTGTTTTGTGATTACACAGCAGTTTCGTAGTGTGCTACGAAACTGCTGAAAAGACGCATAATGCACAGCAGTTTCATAGCGCGCTACGAAACTGCTAAAGCCACATAATTGAACCCAGTTTACCAATTTTGAGCAATCAAGGGGAAATTTTTTGAAAAGGAAGTGTCAAAAAAGGTCATTACAATGTGCAAGCAACAGGCAAAGGTAAAACAAGCGGAGGGAAAGAAATATGAACTATAAAGTTTTGTCATACAAATCTTTGCTAGTTTTCTCCACAACGTTTCAAACGGTTTTGAAGAAGTTTTGTCTCCATACGAATATATGGAAAGGGTCTACAACACATCAAGAACGTGACACTACACCCTTGTGTGATCAAAAAGATATCATGGTTAATTAAACTCAAACATCCTTGAGGAAACCAAACGCAGGAAAACATGGGTAGTTTCCCACTTTGCAAGAGCAGTCAAAGAGATAAGATATTAAGGGCTAGCAAGGAACTTGAAACATCTATCAAAGTTAAACTGAAGGGAACCACTTGTCAAAGAATGAGTCTTTATTGTAATTAATGTTATTATCAACATGGTATGGAGTTAGACTCCTAATTGTATTAGGTTCCTAAAATGTGTAGTTAGCAGTTTGTTGCATTTAATAATTAGTTAGAGTTTGAATAGGTGTCATAGCAAGGAGAATTCGAGTTCCCCTCATGCTGGAGGAGGAATCTCAGAGCTCTATATATAGCTGAAGAGCTGATGTACAAAGGGTTGGAAGTTTATTGGAAAAAAGCTCTAATATTTGGCTTTATGTAAAAACTTTGTTTTAGTAATACAAGACTTGGCTTTACTTCTCAGGTATCAGAAGGAATTTATTGTTCAGAATGTTGTGTATTTTCCTCTCCTCAGTATTTGTAGTGGTATAGATATGTGATTACTTAGAAATCACTAATTGTGCTCTAATTTCCTTCACATATTTATAGATTGTGTTGTCCTATATGTTTCTGGTGTATTCTGAATGGTAGAATTCTAAATGTCCTGACTTCTATGTAAGGTTGATATCATTGTTATGCTAAAACTATTTTGACTCCATAAGCCCAATGCATAATCTCTGATTGTGTTTCCACCACTCTCATTTTTCTATCTTTGTTTTACAAGAGTTAGCCATCTTAATCTTAATCAAAAACCATTAGTCCTTTGAGAGAGCCCTCTCAGGTTGGGGAGGCTAAGCCTCAGCCTAAAGTAGGTTTGAAATAGTTACTTAAGGTCTTCCTGGTCAGCAACCTTCCAGGATCAGATTTCAATTATCTTAAAATCTGGTCCTGGAAGGTTGCTGACCAGGAAGACCTTAAGTAACTATTTCAAACCTACTTTAGGCTGAGGCTTAGCCTCCCCAACCTGAGAGGGCTCTCTCAAAGGACTAATGATTTTTTATTAAGATTAAGATGGCTAACTCTTGTAAAACAAAGATAGAAAAATGAGAGTGGTGGAAACACAATCAAAGATTATCCATTGGGCTTATGGAGTCAAAACAGTTTTAGCATAACAATGATATCAACCTTACATAGAAGTCAGGACATTGAGAATTCTACCATTCAAAATACACCAGAAACATATAGGACAACACAGTCTATAAATATGTGAAGGAAATTAGAGCACAATTAGTGATTTCTAAGTAATCACATATATATATACCACTGCAAATACTGAGGAGAGGAAAATACACAACATTCCGAACAATAAATTCCTTCTAATACCTGAGAAGTAAAGCTAAGTCTTGTATTACTAAAACAGAGTTTTTACATAAAGCCAAATACCAGAGCTTTTTTCCAATAAATTTCCAACCCCTTGTACATCAACTCTTCTGCTATATATAGGGCTTTTTGCATGACTAATATCCCTCCTCTAGGGGAACTTGAATTCTTCCTATGATGACACCTACTAACATTTGAAACTAACTAATAAATACAACTGACTGTAAACTAGCAGTTTTAGAGACCTAAGACAATTAGGATTCTAACTCTTTATCACGTTGGTAGTAGCATTAAATATAATCCAAACTCATTCTTTGACAGATGGCCTTCCTTAGTTTAGCTTTGGTGGATGTTTGAAACTGCCTGCTGGCCCTTAATGTCACATCTCTCAACTGCTACCGAAAAGTAGGAAACTACCCCTCTTTTTCTACTTTTGATTTCCTCCAGGATATTCAAAACCAATTAACCATGTCCTTCTTCTTTGATTATACAAAAAATCTGTCAGAGTGCCATGTTCTTTATGTGCTGTCGACCTTTTCCATGTGTGAAGACAAAACCTCCTCTAAGATGTCTGAGGCATCATGAACCAAACTGGCTATGAATAATGACCATTAGATGTACTAGGCCAGCATGTGTAATATTGTTATAGGCCATGTTCAAAGTCTTTAAATTCAAAAGTTCTTCAAGATTTTAGCATCCAGCATCAGTTATACAGCATGACTTTATGTTGAGATATGTCAAAGAAACAAGACCTGAAATTGTATCCATGCATGCCACAGTCACTGGACAGCCTACATGAACAATGCCTGAATCAGCGACTTTATTTCAATAAATTTGCAGCTCCTTCAAGTTTGTAAGCCCAGCCAGAGGTTTGATATCTGAGTTCTTTATACAATTGCACCATCCAATGTTCAATGCTTCTATTTTTGTAAGCCCTTTTTAGATGCACCAATCCACCATGAATCCCTGAGCACATCTCCAGATCCAGACTTGTCAAGTTCACAAGACCAGCTAAGGCACGCAAGCCTGATGCAGTTATTGCATTTCTCTTTTTAAAACTAAGTGAAGTCAAGTTTGTAAGTCCACATGTTGCCAGTGATTGCAATCTTCTTTGTATAAAGATGAAAAATGTGCTCCCTGATATTGCCTGCTCTAGAATTCAAATAATGAAGCCTGTGAGATATTCTAGTCCAGCATCAGAAATACGTTGACAATAGTTAAAATTCAAATGCTGCAAATTTAGACAATTTTGCAATAGTGAAAGCCCTGAATCTGTCTTATATGAACTAGAAATATTAACTGCCAGGAGAGGTGGTCCCTGCATTGCAAGAATTTCAAGTCAACTATCTTCCACACTAGGGTATTCTCTCAGAAAAACATCATGAAGATTACAGTCTTGAAATGTGTGGAGCGAATAAGATGAATATCTTATTGATCCCATTGTTAATGCAATTGCTCATTGGTACATTAATGAGTCTGTATGTGCCTCCAATTGGTACTGTCAGTTTGGCTCTTCCTCCTGTAAGAGGAAAAAACCGTGTTCCTACTCCACCATCTAGTATGATAGCAAGTACTGTTTTAGGGTCTGCAGAAGGCTTCTCAGGCATTGCCATATCAGTGTTTGAAATCGTAACATTCTTTCCAATCCTTGCATTTTTGTCAATGATACAATTCCTTATTTTTGTGTTCTTCCCAATTCCACTAGGTACTTTCTCTTCTGCTAGGAGTGCTGCAATGGATAAATCTGACTTTGCAAGTACCATTTCAATTAAATCAACTGTGCATTGAAAAAAACTGGCCATTCTCTGTACATGGCTTGTAATTCTTCTTTGTATCCCTTTGCACAGGCTGCTTCGAGGCCCACTCCAACACCAAGCCATGCAGGTAAAACAAATCTGGTTTGTGTCCATGCAAATATCCAAGGAATTGCACGGAGCTGCCCAATCTCAGAAGACGTTTTTCCTCCACGGCCATGGAATAGGGTAACTCTAATGCCAAATTCTTTACAAGCAGCTACAACATCTCCCTGTGCTTTATATAATTCCCATGCAACAGTGAAAGGCCCTGCATCTTTTCCTAAATCAATATTACCAACCATAACCTTTTGGTGTCCATTATCATTTTCAATAATATGGTTTCGATACCAATCTATCGATAATGAAAATATTGTAGCCAGTTTCAGGTATCATGCAGCTGACTTGAAAAAATATTGATCATCCACAAAACTGTAGTGCAATAAGTTAAAACCACCTAGAATAAACATACACCTCTTCCCAAATGAAATATATGATCAGCTAGCAGAAGAAAAGCATTGGGTATTGAATGAGATGTAAACCAACTCAATTCAATCTAGAAATCATAAATTAAGACCAAGAGATAAGTGAAGTGTATAAGCTGACAATTGTTGATGTAAACATAACGGATTTTGATGGGTATGACAGCTGGGTGAGATTGGCTATGGATCTGAAAAAATCCCCGATTTCATAGCACAACCAGTGCAAAATCAGTGTTTTGCGCTACGAAATCACCTAGACGAGGTTTCTACGCTACGAAATCACCTAGACAGTTTCGTAGCACATACGAGCTTTGAAACGAGTTTCGACATATGATATTCATGTGAGATATGAGACCAATGATAGACTTAGAACAGAGAATTGACCCCTTTTGACATACTAACAAGACTCTTAACAAGACTCCTATTCAAATTGTGTAGACTTTAAAACCAGATGAAAAGACTAGACCCAAAATTGACACCAACCCTTTGACAAACAATCGAACTGATGTGAACAATTTAGAAATTTTCTTGAGTGATAACAGAAGCATGATACTTATTTAATAGATTCATATTGTTTTCCACTTGTAAAACTAGATAAGATTTAATAGATATAACTGAGTATTATGGAAGAAAGATACTTATTTAATAGATAAGATTTAATAGATTCAACTGAGTATTATGGAAGCATGATACTTATTTAATGGATTCATATTGTTTTCTAGTTGTTAAAGTTGATAAGATTTAATATATTCAACCGAGTATTATGGAAGCTATCCAAAATATGATAAACCTCACAAACTTTTACAACAAACTAATCATATGGATGTATACTTTTCTCCAATTATAAGAAATAATATGTAATATTCTCTTTTGTGGATATGGTCAAAGTGGATGGAGTCTACCCATGGTCTTTACAGTGGTATTTTCCTATGGCATTGGCCAATGGTATTTGCCTTTCCAGGGAAAACAATAAAATAAAGTCTTTGCACAGTCCATCAAGCCTATAAAAGCGGATAGGAGCTTGATAGTGTGACCATCTACCTTATTGTGTTTTCTTGAGAACCTGGTATGGCGAGTTCTAGTTTCATCCCAGGGACTAAAACCCCTTGGGTGTGATTTGTCCATTAGCCCATGGTATTTGCCTTAAAGAGATTCTGTCCACTTTGACCATATAAAAAAAAAAATTATTACATAATAAACATTAATAAATTCACTTCAATAATAAAATGAAACACGATATCTATCTATATAAAAAAAATATAATATAATATTAGTGAACAAAATGTGAGTTTCATAAATTATAAATATACAACCCACAACAAAATATTTAAAATTTTATATAGTTAAATTAAAATACTAAGAAAACACTAAATCCAACCGAAAGATTTAATTTTAAAATGTATATCTTAACATTTAATGTTTGTATATATACTATTAAGAAAGCACTAAAGCCAGCCATTATTAGAATCTCAAATTGCATAACGAAAGTGGGCATTGTCATGTTACATAACACGTAAGGGTCCTGTACAGTAACAAAAGAAACAACCATTACAATCAAAATCAAATTAAAATATAAAACAACATTCAAATTATTTAATTCGTCCTCCAATATTTCCTTCAGCTGCATGAGTGTCACCCGAGTCCTTGCGCACGAAAACATCGAACAAATGAACCCTTTCCCGAAATTTGGAAATCCTCCCAAACAATAAGGTGTAATGGCTATTTGATCATTTCGACAAGCACACGAACTCAGCTATATATGGGTGTTAAAGCGCGTCTACCCACTTACAACTCTCTTTCTTCCTTGCATTCGCCTTGGGTACTTTTCATTTCTGGTTCTCTATTTTGTATTGTATTGTCATCATCTCTGGTTCTCTATTTTTTGTGTTGTATTTCCATGGAATCACGTCATCGCTGCAACTTGTTTAATTATCCTAGTCTCTGCGATACTGGCTTCAGCTACGATGGATTAGGAGGTGAATCACCAACACAATGACACCAACATCGTTGAATTTATGAAATCATCGTGCAAGGTGACTCAGTATCTATAGCTCTGTGTTTCATCCCTCCCTCCATATGCGAGATCTCTGGAGCCCAGGCTGAGTGACCTGGTAAAGGTGGCCATGAACGTGAGCCTGCTTAATGCCTGCAATGTTTCCGTTTAGGCAGCTGACATGGAATAGAGGGGCACCAAGATGAGTGAAAGAGAAGGAGCAACGTTGCATGACTGTATTTAGAATTTCTAGGATGACTTTGACGGAGATGGAGTGGCTAAGGAGCAACACCTTCCACTCTCAAGGGAGCAACTTGCAAACGTTTATGAGCGCTACCTCCACCGACCAAGACTCCTCCCTAGACAGATTTGAGGATGTGAAGGTGCAGGGGAGGGTTCACCCGATGGTGAGGTTGGTGGTGCAGAATGAGTCAGATATTATTAGCAACGCTCTAGCTCTCCTTAATGAATTCACTGCCACCAGATAATAATGCTTGAGTTTGTGCAATTAGGGTTTTAATGGTTGCAAAATTTTGATTCTTACAAGGTTAAAGTTGCAGAAAGGAGAAGGGAAGTTATTGGTTGCAACTCCTAATGTAATGCCCAAGAGAAGGAGAGACACAAGGTCACAATCTCCACCACCCAAAGTTCCAATTTCAGTTGCACTTGAAACTCCTCAAGTTTTGCCTTCAACTGAGATTGAAGGGGTATAAGGAGTACCAATTTCTGAGCCTGAATCCACAACCATTATGTTTGGAGAAAGAGAGCCTGAAGGTACCTCTTCATAAGAGGAATAATTCAAGAAATATTTCTATACTTTAACTGAGATGGTTAAAGTCCTCTATGAAGAGAGGAACACTGGAATGGTTGGAGAGAGTTCTAAACCTTCACATGGAGAAGGAAGCTTAAAGGACAAAAAATATGAGAAGAAGGATTCCAAAGGGAATGGTGGAAAGCCACCTCCATCTCCACCATCCTCACCATTTCCATCATCTCACACAACATCATCTTCCACTACCACCACTACAACTACACATACTCATTCAAAAACCCCAAAAGGAAAGACTCCATTACATAAATTGGACATAAAATTTGAACTTCCCATGTACAATGGCGAGATGAATGCAAAAAAGTTGGACAACTGAATTCGACAATTGGAGGTATAATGCAGAATTTATAACCTTAAAGAAGATGACATAAAGATCCAATTGGCTTCACTAAGGCTAGAAGGCGTTGCACTAGTTTGGTGGGAAGCAAATACAAGAGGAAATAACAATCCATGGTAAGATATACATCACTTGGGTTGAATTTGTTTCTACAATTAAAAGACAATTTTATCTATTAGCCTATATGTAAAAAGCCATTATGAGTTGGCAAAATTTTAGGCAGCTTAAAGGCTAAACAATCCAAGATTATACACAGGAGTTTAGGAAAAGGGCTTTTTTATTAGGAGTGAATTTGAGTTCTTAAGATACACAACTGAAATATATTGGGGGTTTGCATTCCTATCTAAAACATATTATCCTTATGTTCAATCCAAATAACTTATATGAGTTATGTGTGCAAGCCACGCACCTTGAATCTAGAGGAAAGAACATTTAGGAAGAGGGTAGTAAGAGGAAGCCATTCAAGGGTAAGGAGAAAGAAAAGGGTGGAAAATGGAAGGGAAAGAAAAATGAAAGTGTGAAGAAAGAAGGGGAGAAAATCACATGCAAACACTATTCCAAAGAGGGGCATGATGAAGCCCACTATTGGAAACTGCATCCCAAATTAAGGCCTAAGAAACAAAACAATAAGGGAAAACAAAAGACAACCACTACCACACAACATGACCTTGGTTTAGATTCTTGTGATGAGACCAAGATTTCAGCCATGGTTACAAAAGGCAAAGAAATTGTTGCAAGCACTAGTTCATCACATAGTCAAAACAACACTCCAAATGAATAGTCAAAAATAGAGTTGTTTTGTGTAAGAGTGATTTCAAATCATACAAAGATTGATGCATTATTTGGTAGTGGGTCACAATCAAACTTGATTTCAGAAGACTTGGTAAAAAAACTAAACCTTGAAATTGTACCTCATCATAAGCCATATCCATTGGGTTGGAGAGTCAACAATGCAAACTTACAAGTTACAAGGAAGTGTTTATTCAAGTTTTCCATTACAAAAAAGTTCATTGATGAAGTTGAGTTAGATGTAGTTCCACTTGACATCTCAGGAAACATTTTGGGTAGTCCTTATTTGTATGACAGGAAAACAATATTTTATCGCCATGAAAACAAATACATATTGCTCAAGAATGGGGTGGAGTACATTGTGAGAGCCCATCGCAAAAGGTTAAACATTTCTTTGGTTAATGTAGGGCAGATGAAGAGACTAGTAAATGAAAGTAAAAAAAAAAATCTTCTCATGATCAAGAAAAAGAATGATATTGATTATGAATCTTTTGAAGGTTGTGATGATAAATTGAAATCTGATTTGTTTCATGTGGTAAGCAAGCATGGTGAGATGTTTCAGGAACCAAAGTGGTTACCTCCTAAGTGGGGAATTCAACATGAGATTCAATTGCAATAGGATGTTCCACTTCCAAACATTGGCATGTATCGCATGTCTATTATGGAGAGCTTGGAAATCAAAAAGAAAATTCAATAATTGTTGAGCAAAGTTATCATATGCCCATCTACTTCACCATGTGGTTCTCCCATTGTCTTGGTGCCAAAGAAGGATGGAACTTGGTGCATGTGTGTGGATTTTCATGCACTGAACAAAATCATGGTAAAGAATCATTACCCACTACCGAGAATTGATGATTTGCTTTATCAATTGAGGTATGAAAAGCATTTCACTAATTAAGATTTACGAAGTGGTTAACATCAACTTAGGATAGTTGAAGAAGACATTTGGAAAACCACATTTAAAACTAAACAAGGATTGTTTGAGTGGCTTGTTATGCCTTTTTGTCTTACAAATGATCCAACTACTTTCATGAGGGTACTGAATGATGTATTGAGACCATTTCTAGATGAGTTTTTCATTGTTTGCCTAAATGATATCCTAATACTCATATATTCAAGAGACGAACATGTCATGCATGTAAACAAAGTACTTGATGTCTTGAGAAAAGAACAATTGTTTTTAAAGATGTCGAAGTGTGAATTTGGCAAGACTTCTTTAGCGTATTTGGGACACATTGTTGGACGAGGTGAGCTAAAGATAGATCCCTCTAAGTTTGAGGTCATTTTGAATTGGCCCAAGCCCAATATAGTTACAGAGGTAAGAATCTTTTTAGGGGCATCACAATATTGGAGAAAGTTTATTGCTAATTTTTCTTCCATTGTAGCTCCATTACATGCATTGACAAGTGTCAAGAAAGTTTTCCATTGGGGAGATGTACAGAAGAAAGCATTTGATGCATTGAAATAAAACATAATTTCAGCACCAGTATTGGTACTTCCGAATCTTAGACAGCCATTCAAGATTCAAATGGATGCAAGTGATTATTCCATGGGAGTAGTTTTATTGCAACATGGTAAGCCCATTTCATTTCGTTCTAAAATCTTTAATGGAGTTGTAACTAACTATCCCACATATGACAAAGAACTGTATGCATTGGTACAAAGTGTTAAGAAATGTAAGCACTATTTGATGGGGAAGGAGACCATCATCCATACTGGCCATCAACCATTGCAGTACTTACAGTCACATTGAAAGCTGCAGCAGTCACGACATTTCAGATGGATGGGTTTTGTATAACAATTTCATTTGGTTATCAGGTATAAAAAGGGAATCTACAATAAGGCAGTTGATATGCTTTCAAGGCCTATTGTAAATGTTTTTGTTATACTCAAGCATAATTCTGTTTTGCATGAAAGTTACATAGAACAATGTGCAAACGCTAGTGACTTTCATGAAGTATATGCAATCTTGAGTCAAGGAAATCAAATTGAAGAGTTGGATTATCATGTACATAACAATTTTTTGTATCACTTGGAAAAGTTGTGTATTCCACGGGGAGAAAGAAATAGTATCATAAGGGAGGCTCACTCTTCATTGATTGCTGGACACTTTCGTGTAGGCAAGACAATAGCGAATTTTCAAAGGTATTGTTATTCTCCACACATGTTGGATAATGTTTCTCGTTTCATAAGAGGATGGTCTTTATGTGCTACAAGTAAGCCTAGCAATAGGAAACTCGGTTTATACACTCCACTTCCGGTACCTTCACATCCACAGGAGAGTATCTCAATGGATTTTGTAGGAGGTCTTCCATTGTTAAGGAAAGGTCATGATTACTTGTATGTAGTTGTAGATAGGTTCAAAAAGATCTATATACTAACACCATGTAAAAAGTAAATTGCATCTGAACAAACAACCCATCTTTTCTTCCAAAAAATTTGAGTTCATTTTGATCTTCCTACTTGATGAGCACCATTATTGTAGCAAGGATGCTGCAACTCCTAGGCTACTAGCTTCACTTATCAACCCAGGCTTCGTACAAACTTGGAGGTGATAGTGCTATATGCACAAATAAAAGTGGAAGTCCTGCCTCTTGTCACTATTTATCTGGAAAGAGACCCAAGGGGCTCCAAGCCAACCTTCTATAGAGTCTGAAGAAGCTTGATTCTTTGATGGAAGAAGAGCAAATCTATTCTAAGAGAGCTACTCTACTATAGTAATGAAGAAAACAACATGTAATGCTAAATCACACCATATCCTAATTAACCACTTAAACACATATGCTAAGAAGAATTGCTAAATCAACACTAACCTAACGCTGCTATCTAAATTATAGAAGTAAATAGCATCAAACCATACTAATGTGTAAGCAAGGAAACTAAACTAAATCTGTTTTTGCTTTTTTGGTTTTTTTTTGTAAAATCAAGCATGTAATTTAATTGTTCTTGTGGATGTGACTAGTGGATGGAAGGTGGTTGAGGATGGCTAGAATGTCTATGGAGTGTTTGGATGGTGTGGAAATGTTGGGTCCCTATAATACTAGTGATTACCCCATCACTATTGTAATTGTACCCCTTATTAATATTGTTGTGCCCCTATTATCCCCATATTGTTATTATTGTGCCCCATAGAATCCCTCTATTGTTATTTTTGTGGCTTTATATTATTATTGTTAGGTCGGTTGAGTATTATTGTGACTCCTTAGACTCCTATATATAGAAAGGAGGTTTTGTCATTTGAATCATCCAAAAATTGTTCATTTATGTAATGTAAATGAGGTTGTCCCTCGAGAGGCTAATTCTAAGGCGTTGATCTATCTTTTCTATCTTTTCTTGACCTGGTTTCATAACATTTGGTATTAGAGCTTTGGATTCTAGGGTTTTGCTGCTCCAAATAGGTCATCATGGAATTTTCACTATAACTTTTTTTTTCTGCGACGTTTCAAAAGCTAAAAAAAAAACCCATTTGGGAATCCATCGCGCTAAATCTCGGGTCCGAATTTCAGAGCGTTTCATGCTATATTTGTGGAGATATGATCTGAGGAAGTTGGTATTTTTGCAAACTCCTGAATTACATTCCAAACAGGTGACCTGGGGAAAATCATCATAACTTTCTCTCTGAGCATTTGGTTGAAATTTCACAAGAAGGTATAGAAAGAGGACAGATTGTAGTTTCTTGTATATATTTTGCAGATCCAAAGGTCGAAATAGTGACTCAGGGCACGTCGTACAAGTTCGCTCTACTGAACCAGTCTATAATCAGGTCACAGTGGGAGATTTCGCATAACTCTTCCTTGGAGAATCCAATTTGGATCAAATTGGTGGCATTGAAAAGAGGACACAGAGGGCTACTGCAGGACACAATTTCAAAACTGGATGATTTGAATGTACAGAGATACATTAGAGGCAATATCGAGCTCCTACAAAATTAAAAAAGGTGTGTAGATTCTTTTAAATTTTTGCATAAGATTGGTTTGAAATTTATTTTGAAGGAATTCAAAGGGCATAGTAGAACATTATTATCGGTAACTAATGCCCCGAGGAAAGAAAATGCAAACACCTAGTAAGAAACCAGAAAGTTCTAGAATGACTCATGAAGAAGAGGAAGAAACGCAACATGATATATCAAAATTACAAGACCAAGTGCAACAATTGTTCCTTGCACAAAAAGGAACAGAATCTAAGATGGATGGTTTAAAGAAAGATGTAGAAGCTAAGATGGATGGTTTAAAGAAATGCATAGAAGCTAAGATGGATTGTTTAAAGAAAGGCGTAGAAGCTAAGATGAATGACGTGCAAGCTAAGATGGATGATTTGAAGATAGATTTGAAGACAGATTTGAAGACAGGCATGGAAGATTTGAAGACAGATTTGACAAATTTTCTACAAGAAATGCTTACTAATGGTGAAAGGGTAGTAAAGGAAACTCATGATGAGAACAAAA
>APFE030361776.1:3572-23970 GCA_000404065.3 Pinus taeda
GGTAGCTTTAAATAAATCTCCAACAATTACTAAGTACGTTTTGCCTTCGCTTCAGTCGATCAAGTCCAGCAGAGCACCGCTTGGCAAAGACATCCAATCAAGTCCAGCAGAGCACCGCTTGGCAAAGACATCCATCACCATTGCTACCTTCATCACTATCACCCCTTAAACATGGGAAGAGATAAGTTGCAGATCAAGAAAATAGGAAAAAGCACAAACAGACAAGTTACCTTCTCCAAATGGAGAAATGGCCTCATCAAAAAGGCATATGAGCTTTCCATTCTCTATGACACTGACATTACGGTCATTATGTTCTCACCGTCTGGAAGATTGAGCCAATTTTCTGGCAAGAAATGCAGGATAGAGAATGTTATTGCACAGTTTGTCAATCTGCCAAGGCATGAACAGGGCAGGCTTCAAAATTAAGAATTTTTCAATCGAGCACTCAAGAAATTGAAGTGCGAGAGCAAACTTGCAAATCATCTGCCCAATGCAAGAAATATTTCCAGGTACAGAGATCGACACCTGCAAACGCTGTGACTTCCAAGGATCGACACGGTAAACCCAGCTCTTAACAAAAATGTCACAGATGTCAAGATTATGGTTCATAGATGTCCAGCGTAAATCGAAAAGGTAGACAAAAACCCTGATTCGAAAGGAAGGATTAACAGCCTAACTATTTTCAATCCGACGAAAGACACTTTTTCAATCGTCTAACACTAAAATCAACGGCCCATAAGGGTACAGGTGGCTTGGGAGGGGAGTTTTTCCCAAAGGGAACGCCTTACGGCGTAATTACATGTGCACCCAATGGATCCAACAATTGATCTTGACCTTTGATCAACAATGGTGAATGTAATTCATGCGCAAACATGTGAGAGGTTTAATTTTTACATGTGTATCTGATGGATCCAACGGTTGAGCTTGATCTTTGATGAATGGTGGTTAATGATATCAAGTTTGGACATGTGAGTAATTTACGTATTACTTGTGGTTGAGCTTGATCTTGATTAATGGTTCATATTGATATCATGATCAAGCATGCCCACCTAGTAACAAATTAATCCCTATCTAAACTTTACCTTATGATGACACCTGCCCGTCATTTGTCCACCTTTTCATTTTACTACCACCTGGCATCCCACATCCTTGTTGATATGATGATATGAAAAATTTTAAGTTTTTTAAAATTTCATAATTTTTGAAATATCTACCAATAAAAAATAATTTGCAAAACTATTTTATTAGCATAAAATTTCCAAGTTCGCTTCTACAATTAATCCATTCTTCCACTGAATCCAAGCTCTTAGTCACTGTTTTGACCCTTATATATATACATTTGTCATTGTGAGTAAATTTTCTCTACTCAATTTCACCTAGAATTGCGGGTTTTTGTCTATTTGGGAACTTTTCTTCCATGGTTGATATTGCACTTTGCAATTCTAGAAAATGGAATGATAATACAGATTTTAAGGATATGATTTTGAATCCCATGCCCTTTTTTATCTACTCTCACATCTTGGCTCAATAATTTTGTACATAATGAAATTTTCAATTTTTTCACAAATTATTCTCAATGAATCATTTTATTGAAAAAATAGCATGAAACATGTAACTTCTCCTTTGTAGTGAAGTTCCAACCCATACAACCCCAGAGTTGCAACCTAGGATTTTATACCACTTTACAACACCTTGTCTATCCACTAAGGCTTATTATTATCCCTATAACCTTGAGCTTTTGGAATTTTCCTTAATCTCTATTCATACACTTATGATACTTTATATTATAATGCCCAACATGCTATAATAATAGAGCATGTTGGACATTATAATATAAGGTATCATAAGTGTATGAATAGAGTTTATTAGAGCATGTTGGCCATTATAATATAAGGTATCATAAGTGTCTGAATAGAGTTTAAGGAAATAGAGCATTAATTATTCACTCTTGTATACACGCCTTATGCATACTGCCATGCAATTTACACATGCATAGAACCACAAAAACATGGTAATTATATATTTTTTCATTAACCATGTACCATGTATAAGTACATGAAATATATCGTCTATAGAATGTTAGAAATAAGGATAATATTGAGTAGGGGTGAATAAGTATTATTACAATTTAAAAAAAGATTCAAAAAGTAAAGAATACTTAGCACCAACAATAATAATCAATAGCACATCAAACTCATAAATCAAGACACGAGATATAATGTGGAAACCCAACTGGGAAAACCTTTAATTATTTTTATATCATGATGCAAGCAAAGCTCCAACTTCAAGTACATCAACTTGAAGGCTACAACCTATTGAAAGCTTCAACCCTCTTTCTTGTTACAAGCACCAACTTGTTGGTTTCTCAAGCTCTAACTTGAAGGAAGCTCCAACTCTCTTATTTATAAACACCCACTAAAAGGAAGCTCCAACTCCTAGTTACGACAAGCATTAGCTTGCACAACCCTCTAGATCCTTCTTTCATTCAATTTTCATACTCAAACCATGAAGGCTTTCCTTCTTCAAAATTAATTCTTTGTCCTACTCACAAAATCACCTCAATCTCCAAATCACTTATCTACAACATTCACATCCATTCACTCATACACTATTTTTCTCATTCTTTGTTGCTTATAAAGAACTTAGAGCTACCAATTTTAGTTCTAACAATCAATTTAACTTTATCTCAACTTTTTTTCAATATATTATCTTGTTGTTCACTTGTGATTAATTCATAGATGTGTTTGAACAATACAATTTTGTAACCTGCATGTTGTTCTAAGGTGTTCTATGTGTTTAACTATTGATTTTAAACAATTCTCGTGTTTACACAGAGTTTAGCAGGACTTCTAACTTTAGATGGTTTCCAAATATGGAATAATTTCCAAATATAAAGGAAAGTTTCCATTCATGTATGTAGACTGAACTGGGGGCTTAAATCAAGACTATAGATTGGTTTCCATAAGCCCCATATGCCTTCACCTTCTTCTCCTTGTAGTGTTGATGCAAGGGCATCCAGACTTAGCCAACAATGTGATTGTATGTTCACATGTTATGGCTAGCAAGAGATGAATTTCATTGACCTGAGTGGTCAAAATCAGTTTTAGTAGAGAGGGTTGGATCTCTCGAATTAATCTTTATCTCAATTATTGTAATAATTAGAATATTGTATTATTTTTAGACTAAGAGATAAGTTGTTTGTATAGGTGTGTAACAAAGCTTGAGAATAGAGATCTAATTGTTAAATTGATTAAAATAAAGATTGAGTTGTTAATGTGGTTAGGATAGGATTCGATTCATAAAAGAGAAAAAGAATGATAGGGATGAGATGATTGATAACGGAGTGTGTAAGCAAGATTTTTGAGTGACAGAGATAGGGTTTGAGATTGAAAAGAGGTCAGAAACTGTTGTAATCGAGCTGAGAGGGCCAGGACTCTGTAATTTACATTTTGTTGAATAAATGATCAAGTGTGGTGTTGCGTGTCAATCTAGTACAAAAGTTCATTCGTATCTATATATCGGCATTCTGGACTTAATCGGGTATTTTCTTTGTTTATAACACTTTATTCGTAAATCACAGTTGAATTAGTATTAGTGGTAATAATGAGCTTAAATGTTAAAAACCTTCCCTTAAGCGCTTTTCCATAAAGTATTGTTTAAAGCACATGGGTTGTATTTGATAAGCGGGGAGTGGTATCTCACATGCCTGAAAGGAGGTAAGTGGTATTGTTCCAAGTCTGTGCAATTAACCTTAGTGGCCGACACGTGGCCAAGGAAAACCACTTTTCTCATGCACTCTCGATTTGATATCGACTGTGCAAGAATCCACACGAGATTAATCATTCGATTCGACGGTTCACATCGACAGTGGAGATTTTCCGGGTAAGTTGAAAGCGGACGATGCGATATGTGTTGGATCTAGAGGTTTGAGATCAACGGTGCATATTGAAGTGCTCAACCAAAAGGAAAAGTCAAGGTGAGATTGACAATGATTGGTTAGATAAAGCAGAAACCTTAGAAGGCAAACACACGTAAAGAACCTGTTTGCGCACAGCTAATTGGTTATAAAGTTAACCATTAGTCTAATAAAAGACTACCACCTCCTTGTTCGTCAACCTCCTACATCATTTTGGTATCAGAGCACAAATTAAGTTTTGCTACAACAAACATGCCATCAAGGAGAGGAGCTGGCATAGGTCGGGGGAGACCTGTAGGGAATGCAATTTTGTTGGATGAGATCTGGAGTTTGTTTATAAAGATGGATATAATGGAGACTACTCAGAGGAGAGAAAATAATGAAGGAGATGCTAGTGCGATAGAAGAAACTTTTGAGGAAGAAGAAGAGGTTGAAAGTGAAGTTATCCAAGTTCTCGAGGTGTTTGCTAAAGCAAGTGGAAGATCAAATATGAAAATACCTTTGTATGATGGGAATCTCAATGTAGAAGAGTCGATGGACTGGATCAATTCATTAGACAAGTATTTTGACTATGAGGAGGAGGTTGAGGACAAAAAGAAGGTGAAATTTGTAGTTACCAGATTGAAGGGTCATGCAACTGTCTGGTGGGATGAACTACAAACATCCAGAGCAAGAAAAGGGAAGTCCAAGATCAAATAATGGGATAAAATGGTAGATAAATTGAAAGCTAAATTTATGCCAAAATATTATCAGTTAAATCTTTTCATACAGTTACAAAACTTGAGACAAAAAGGGATGACTGTCAAAGAATATATAGAAGATTTTTATAAGCTGAACATTAGAGAAAGACATGCAGAGGACGATGAAGAGAAGGTAGCCAAGTATATCAATGGATTAAGGTATGATATATAGGATGAAATCAACTTGTTGAGTCTAAAGACAATTGAAGATGCCTATCAAGTAGCTCTGAAGGCAGAAGAGAAGATGTTGAGGAAAAAAAATCAAAGGAGCAGAGGGAAAAGTTCAACAAGAGGTAGAGGAATTACTAGACCAAGATTTCAGCATCATCAAAGTGAAGCAGGAAGTTCAAGTAGTAGACCACCAAAGAGAGGAGACTTTAATAGAGGAATATTTTCACCCAGAGAAAGAGGCCGAGGAAGAGAAATTTGGTGTTATACATGTGGAGAATGGGGACATGGATCATGGGATTGTCCTCATAACAAAGCAATAAATCAGAGGAATGTGAATGTGGATGAGGCAAAGGAAGAAAAACCTCAAATTGCAGACAAGGAAGAATCACTTGAAGTAGGAGAATCCTTGTTGTTGAAAAATGTATTGCTTAAGGCAGAGAAAGATACAAGAGAACCAGCTCAGAGAAAGAGTTTATTCAGAACTACATGCAAGCCCAAGGGAAAATGTTGCAAAGTGATAATTGATAGTGGAAGCACTGATAACCTTGTTTCTATAGAAATGGTGGACAAGTTGGGATTAGTAAAAACAATACACCCTACTCCTTACAAAGTATCATGGCTACAAAAAGGACATCATCTTATTGTGACAGAAAAATGCAAAGTAGAGATCCAGATTGGTACTTATAAGGATGTGGTATTGTGTGATGTAATGCCAATGGATGTATGCCACATATTGCTGGGAAGACCTTGGAAATTTGATCGGAAAGCTATTCATGATGGGAGAAGAAATACTTACACCCTGGAGAAGGATGGAAATAAACACACACTGCTACCATTGAAGGATGAAGTAGGCAAAGAAGAACTTGGAAAAAATGTTATGCTGATGAGTGGGAAAGAATTGCTGCAAGAAGTCAAGAAGGAGAACAAATGCACTTTGCTATCATAAGGAGACCTAAGGTAATTTAACTACCACAAAATTAGATGATTTACCTGAAGAAATCAAAACTCTGTTGAATGATTGTCCTGATATTATTGTGGATGAGGTTCCAAATGCATTACCACCAATTAGGAGTATTAGTCATCATATTGATCTAATACCTAGAGCAAGTTTGTCAAATAAAGCAGCATACAGATTAACTTCTCAAGGGAATACAGAAGTTGGAAAACAATTGCAAGAATTGATGGATAAGGGATTAATCAGAGAGAGTCTTAGTCCATGTGTTGTACCAACAATATTCAATCCAAAGAGCCATAAACAAGATCACTATCAAGTATAGATTTCCTTTACCACACATGGATGATTTGATGGATTGTTCGAGTGGGTCAAGGTATTTTACTAAGATAGATCTGCAGATTAGATATCATCAAATAAGGATTAAAGAGGGAGAAGAATGGAAGACTGCACTTAAAACAAATAGTGGGTTGTATGAGTGGTTAGTGATGCCTTTTGGACTCACTAATGCACCTAGCAAATTCATGAGATTGATGAATGAAGTCTTGAAGGAATATGCAGGCAAGTTTGTCATTGTTTACCTTGACGATATTTTAGTTTTCAGTAGAAGCAAATAAGAACATCTGGATCATCTTAAGTTGGTTTTAAGAACTCAATAGAAAGAGAAACTGTTGAAAAATTTGAAGAAATGTAGTTTTATGAAAGAAGAATTAATCTATTTGGGATTTGTAGTTTCTAAAGAAGGTTTTAAAATGGATCCAGAGAAAGTCCAAGCAATTTGGAACTGGCCTACTCTAAGAAACATATTTGAGGTAAGAAGCTTTCATGGTCTTGCAAGTTTTTATAGAAAATTTATCAAAGGTTTTAGTCATATTTGTGCACCAATTATTGAAACAATCAAAGAGACTAATTACCCATTCAAGTGGACATAAGAAACAAACATAAATTTTAAGTTGTTGAAGAAGAAAATTACAAAGAAACCAATTTTAGCTTTACCTGATTTTGGGAAAGTTTTCCAAGTTGAAATTGATGCTAGTGGAGTTGCAATTGGAGCATTTTTGAGCTAGGAATAGAGACCAATAGCTTACTTTAGTGAAAAACTAAATGAAGCTAAGTAGTATTCTTCTTATGATAAAGAATTTTATGCTATTGTGCAAGCTTTAAAAAAATGGAGACATTATTTGCTACCAAAGGAGTTTGTATTGTATTCTGACAATCATGCATTATAGTTCATAAGCAACCAGCCAAAATTAAACTAGAAACATGCCAAGTGGTTAGAGTTTTTACAAAGTTTTACTTTTGTGATAAAACACACAAGACTTGGTAAGTCGAACAAAGTTGTTGATGCTTTGAGCAGGGTCAATTTCATTGTGCAAGAATTAAAAGTTGGTGTTGTAGGATTTGAAGAAATGTATAAAGATGATGTTGAATTCAAAGATATTTATACAGTTGTACAAAATCCAATAATTCATAACAGACGTCAGTGGTTAGATTATCTTATCCAAGGAGGTTTATTGTTTAAAGGTAACAAATTGTGCATTCCCAAATGTTCTATGAGGGAAAACATAATCAAGGAGAAACACGGTGGAGGATTATCTGGTCACTTTGGACAAGACAAAACCTTTGCTCAGGTAAATGATTTTTACTATTGGCCAAAGATGCAAATTGATGTTAAGAGATTTGTTGATAATTGCAAGATATGTCAGCATGCTAAAGGGAGAAGCCAAAATACAGGATTGTACCAGCCATTGCCAATACCAGACCAACCATGGGATGCAGTTAGTATGGATTTTGTTTTATGGTTTCCTAGAACTAAAAGAGGGAATGATTCCATTTATGTTGTGGTAGATAGATTTTCCAAAATGGCACATTTCATTACATGTAAAAAGACTAGTGATGCAACACATATTGCTAATCTGTTTTTTTCAGAAGTAGTAAGGTTACATGGATTGCCTATAAGTATTGTGTCTGACAGGGATACAAAGCTTGTTGGGCATTTCTGCAGAACTCTTTGGAAGAAAATAAGTGCCAACCTTAGTTTCAGTTCAACATATCACCCTCAAACAGATGGATAGACCGAAGTGGTAAACAAAAGCTTGGGGAACATATTGAGAAGTTTAGTGTATCAAAATCCTAAGAAGTGGGATTTAGCACTTTCTCAAGCTGATTTTTCTTATAATGACACTCCAAACCAAAGTATTGGAATGAGTCCATTTCATATTACTTTTGGAATGAATTCAAGAGGTGTGTATGAACTCAGAAATTTGGGTAAACAGGAGACAAGAAGTGCAAAAGCTGAAGAGTTTGCAAAGCAGATGCAGAGACTACAAGAAGATGTCAAAGACAGATTGTAGGAAAGCAGTGGCAAACACAAACAGAGAGCTGATATGAAGAGGAGATAAAAAGAATTCCAAGTGGGATATCTAGTGATGGTATACTTGAGAAAAGAAAGATTTCCTGTTGGGACTTATAATAAACTAAAGATGAAAAAGATAGGGCCATGCACAATTGTGAGGAAGTTTTCAACAAATGCTTATGAAATTGAATTGCCAGAAGGAATTGGAATATCACCTATCTTCAATGTTGTAGATTTGTATCCATACAAGGAGACAGAGTCAGAACTATAGAAGGAACCTATAGGGGATGAATTTCAAACTTTAAAGTGGGAAGAACAAATGCCAAAGACAGTCAAGAAAGAGGTGGAAGTTATTTTAGAGAAAAGAGTATCCAAAAGAACCAGAGGATAGGTATATTTTCAATATCTAGTCAAATGGAAGGGACAGCCAGTGGAGGATGCTAGTTGGTTGACAACGGCAAAGGTACAGAAGTATGGAGTAAAGCTTGAAAGTATGAGGGATGATTATTTTCTTCCCCGGGAGTTTGATGCAGGAGCATCTGGACTTAGCCAGCAATGTGATTGTATGTTCACATGTTGTGGCTAGCAAGAGATGAATTTCATTGACCTGAGTGGTCAAAATCAGTTTTAGTAGGGAGGGTTGGATCTCTCAAATTAATCTTTATCTCAATTATTGTAATAATTAGAATATTGTATTATTTTTAGACTAAGAGATAAGTTGTTAGTATAGGCGTATGACAGAGCTTGAGAATAGAGAATTAATTGTTAGATTGATTAAAATAGGGATCGAGTTGTTAATGCAGTTAGGATAGGATTCGATTCATAAAAGAGAAAAAGAATGTAATGATAGGGATGAGATTATTGAGAACAGAGTGTGTAAGTGAGAGTTTTGAGTGAAAGAGATAGGGTTTGAGATTGAACAAAGGTTAGAAACTGTTGTAATCGAGTTGAGAGGGCCAGGACTCTATAATTTACATTTTGTTGAATAAATGATCAAGTGTGGTGTTGTTGTTAATCTGGTACAAAATTTCATTTGTATCTATGTATCAGTGTTCTGGACTTAATTGGGTATTTTCTCTGTTTATAACACTTTATTCATAAATTGTAGATGAATTAGTATTAAGTGGTAATAATGAGATTAAACGCTAAAAACCTTTCCTTGAGCACTTTTCCTTAAAGTATTATTTAAATCATGTGGGTTGTATTTGATAAGCGGGGAGCGGTATCTCGCGTGCCCGAAAGGAGGTAAGTGGTATTGTTCCAAGTTTGCGCAATTAACCTTAGCGGCCAACACATGGCCGAGGAAACCACTTTTCTCGCGCACTCTTGATTTGATATCGACCGTGCAAGAATTTGCGTGAGATTGCCCAACAGCCATTCGATTAGACGGTTCACATCGATGGTGGAGATCATTTGGGTAATTTGAAAGTAGAAGATGCGATATCCATTGGATCTAGAGGTTTGAGATCAACGGTGCAGATTGAAGCGCTCAACCAAAAGGAAAAGTCAAGGTGGGACCGATGGTGATTAGTCAGATAAAGAGAAAACCTTAGAAGGAAAACACACATAAAGAACCTATTTGTGCGCAGCTGATTGGCTATAAAGTTAACCATTAGTCTAATAAAAGACTACGACCTCATTGTTCATCAACCTCCTGCGTCATGCGTGGGCTTAATATAAATCAAAACTAAAGACTAATTGAAGCACCTAACCCTTTACCATATATCCTCAATGCTATATCAAGCCTAAAGGCCTAAAGTGTTAAACAAGCCGTAAAGGCCCGGTCACCTGCTCCACACAAAAACTATCGCAAAACATGTCCTTGCCCTCCTTTTGCAATTTTGACAAAATATTGATTGATGAGAATAATTCCATCCATTTATCTATCAATCTCAGGATTTTTCACATATGCATCATTTGACGTTGATCCGGGGTGGGATGTGAAACTTCATGCTTGTTGATGGAGAAGTTTTTGTCCCTTGCACTCCATTGTTTGCTATCACTCTTTTTAAAAACAATGTGCACACTTATAGCTTTGAGGAGAGATAATATCATGCATTCGTCACCATTCTTCCACGTGTCATCATCCATAATTATCAATGTTTCATCCATATTTGGCCCACTTGGCCACCCAAAAACGTTGAATTTACACACCATGTGTCATCCTCCAGAGGTGCCACGTCATCTTCAATGACTTCATGTTGGTTTCATCATTCCATGTCACCTATCACTTGCATTCCCTATCATCACAGTCATCTTGTGAGGTCATTTAGTTGAAAAGGGTAAGAGAAATATTTTAACTTTGAATTCCTATTTGCATGAATAACTTTGTCTCTCAATATCTTCCTTCCTTTCCCCGCCCCATAACCTTTCATTGCTTCAACATGCCATGCCTTTACCCTGCCCGGAGTGAGACAAGAATATTGATTGCAACAAATGAGGAAAGTCATGTCTCTCATGCTTGTTAATCTCGGAACCTCGAGACCCTTATCATAATGCACTGATGGGAATATACTGGGGTGAGATGATGTGTTCTCTGGCATAACCATACCCCTAAGGTGCAGTGATGTGGTTTTCATTCCTCGTAAGATTTGTAAGTTGGTCCCACGAATCCCTCTTAATGCCACTTGTACATCACTTGAGCTCATGCTTGTTTAACCAGGAAAGATGATCATGGTCATTTACTATTTGTTGAATGGATGAATCGAGAACCTAGATTAGAATGTCCCCCTCCTCCCCCCCCCCAACCTACTCAAACATTAACAAAAGGGGGGTCTTTTATTTTTCGTTAGTTGCCATTAAACCTCATTTGCCTTGCTCGAAACAAACCAAAAGTTTATCTCTATCATCGTTGATCCAATGGGACGAGTAAATAGAAAAGCCCCCCTATGTCTGATGGTTAACAAAACGGGTGGGGGGGTTGTTATTTGGTTTTATGTATAACCAAAATCCCTTGGATCCATTCCTTAATTGGCTTATAACCTATTAAACTTCAACTGGCCATAACTCCTTCATCCCATGAATTTTTTCAAGATTCCATACATCATTGGAAATGTAAATTTAAGACCATCCATATGTGCACCCTGTGAGGGAATTTGAGTTTATCTTATGTACAAAATAAATATTCGAAATTAGGCTCCATTTTAGACCTAAAAGCACCTTGAACATGTATGACCATGGACTTTGACATCAATGTCAAAATTGTTCTCACATTCTCCCACTTTAGCATTAGTGGAAACACCAAGAAAATTGCTACCAATCATTAATATGGCACATAATATAAACATGAGCATAGAAACTCCTTTTGACTAATTTTTTTTTTGTTTCATCCTTCTCATCTTAGTTCATTCACCCCCTATGGTCATTCTCCCCCTATGGTTATAAGAAGCACTTGCAAATTTTTCCTCAATATGTGTTCTTTCTTCAATGTTTGATAATTCTTCCCCTTTTACATCAAAGGAAAAGTAGCGCTCCCTACAACTGATATCCCTCTATTATTATGACCATGTGGACCTGTCACCCACTTCTCATTCTAATCTTTATGTTGCAGCTATCCCTTTACTCACTTGGATAACTTCTTTTCTTCTCTAATTAGAAGAATTAGTTGAGAGGGGAGAGAATAATCACCCACAATCTCTACCTAAAGTATTTAAATGGTTCTATTGCTAGAGGTTTAGTGAAGATATCAACAACCTATTATTTTGGGCGAACATATTCTAATCTGACAACATAATTTTCAACTTGTTCTTTAAGAAAAAGGCACTCAATTGGAATGTGCTTAGTCTTTAAGTGAAAAATAGGATTCTTGGACATGTTGGTGGCACTTGTGTTATCACAGATAACAAGAATGGGATGTCATATATTACCTTCAT
The DNA here is from genome assembly GCA_000404065.3 of Pinus taeda. Taxonomy (NCBI): domain Eukaryota; kingdom Viridiplantae; phylum Streptophyta; class Pinopsida; order Pinales; family Pinaceae; genus Pinus; species Pinus taeda. Next base: position 15,580 of record APFE030361776.1, read on the forward strand.
ATCTTGCAAATTCTACTTCATCCACACAATCTGAGTGTAGCAAGAGGTTATTGTAATGTACTCTGCCTTAGCACTAGAAGGAGAGATAGGTGTTTGCTTCTTGCTTAACCATGCCGCAAGTCGCTTTCCAAGGAAAAAAGCACCTCCATTTATGCTCTTCCTATCACGTATATTTCCTGCCCAGTCTGCATCTTTGTATGTTTTCAATAAAAAGTTTTTATCTCTAGAATACCATAATAAATAGTACATTTGGCTCTCAAATATATGAGAATCCTATTTGCCACAAGGAGATGACTATTTCTACAGGATTCTTGAAATATTCCAACAACATCGATGACCTACATAATATTTGATTGTTAGGTTGTTAAATATAAAAGGCTTCCAATAAGTGACATGTACAAAATCTGATCAACCTTAGGTGACTCGTCATCTTTGTTGGGTTTTCGTTGAATGACCATAAGAGTGTTGACAAGTGAACATTCTTCCATACTGAGATTCTTCATGAATTATTTCAGATACTTTCCTTGAGACATATTATTCCTTTTCATGATTGTGCAATTTGTAAACCAAGGAAATATGATAGCTCTCCAATCAAAGACATCTAAAATTCATACTTCATATCAACTGTGAATTGTTTACTGAGTTCATCTACATTACTTCCTAAAATAATGTCATCAACATAATCATCAACAACTAAAGTTTTTCCTTCTCAATTTTTATATATAAGTTGTTGTCAATTGTACCCCTTTTAAATCCAAACTGAAAAAACTATTGTATCCTTGAATACCAATCCTTGGGTTCTTGTTTAAGGCCATATAATTTCTTTTTTGACCTAAAAACAAAATTAGAATTGTTTGTTAATTGAAGCCTCCAGGGTACTTAATATAGACTTCTTCCAGTAATTCACCTTTCAAGAAGGCAGACTTGACATCCATCTAATATATTTTGAACCTTTTATAACTAGCAAAAGCCAAGAACATTCATATGGCCTCTATCATTGTAACACGATAAAAGGTTTCACCAAAGTCCAATCATTCAACCTAAGCATGACCTTTTCACACTAATTTGGCCTTATATTTCACCACTTGTCCATCCTCATTCAACTTATTTCTGAAGACCCATTTTGTACCAATAACATTCTTCTCTACTAACCTTGGAACTAATTCATAGTTCTGATTCTTCTCAATTTAATCAAGGTCTTCATTCATGGCTTCTACCCCATTATCATCGTCACTAGCTTGAGAAAAATCCTTTGGCTCAATCCTGGATAGAAGAGTTGTATGTGCTTCATTAGGGGAATTCATAACTCTTCTTCGTGCTTGTACCTCTGCATCAAAACTACCCACAATCTTATCAATGAGATGATGTTTTTGAACATACCTTGGGGGGTCTCTTGGTTGGGTACTATGAGCACCTTCATCGGTCTCTTCTTCAACCTGTTCATTATTTGTTTCATGGCCATCCTTATTAATTGAACTACTAAGTGATGCATGTTCATTTTCAAGAGGAGCATGTTCATCCACTTTGACATCAATACATTCAACTAGCCTTCTTGATTTTTTATTGCAGTACCTATATCCTTTGTTATTTTGAGAATACCCGAGAAATATTCCCTCATCTTATCTAGCATCAAACTGGCCAATTTTCTCATAATTGTTCTTGATGTAACATTTTCTACCAAAGACCTTGAATTGTTTGACAATTGTTGGCCTCCCATACCATAGTTCATATGGGGTTTTGCCACTATTTGGTCAGAAGTGTTCCTTATTGAAGATAATCACTACATTGTGTATTGCTTGAACACAAAACCTTTATGGGATTTTCCTCTCATTCATCATAACTCTTGCTAAATGTTTTACTAATTGGTTATCTCTTTCAGCTACACCATTCTGTTGTGGAGTTTCAACAATTGTAAATTGTCTTTCAATGCCCTATCCGTTACAATAGTCATCAAATTCCCTACAGGTGAAATCTCCACCATTATCAGACCTTATGCAGTGTACCTTATGGACAGTCTCATTCTTGGCCATACATTTAAAAATATAGAACTCTTCAAAAGATTTTGATTTCTCTCTTAAAAATGCAACCCTTATCATCCTATTGTAATAATCAATGATTAACATGAAGTACAAATTACATGTGGGCATTTGAGTTCTTGAAGGACCACAAAGATCCATATGTACCAACTACAAAGGCATGCTTCATCTATTTTCTTTGGATTTGAAAGGCACACTTATTTTTTTCCAATCTGGCATGATTTACAAATAGTGTTTTCATGCTTAGTTATCACGGGTAAGTCCCTGATTGTGTTTTTCTTGTTCAACTTCACAATATTGTAAAAATTAAAATGACCCGGCCCTTATTGCCATAACCAACTTTTATCAAAGTTGTAAAGGCAACATTTCTTTATATTTTCATTTAGAACATTGACATTGTTATTTGTTCTAACTTCCTCAGCCACTAATTCACGTGTATCAATAATCTTGATTTGACCATTTTTAGATCTAAATAGCACATCATAACCTTGATCACACATTTGAGAAACACTTAATAAATTATGTTTCAGTCCTTCAACAAATAAAAAATAAATTGCTTTACCTCTGTCATCCATACTTTCAACATCTTTTCCCAATATTTTACTTGGAGCATCATTCCCAAAGGTTACATTACCTTTGGTGACTTCCTTCATTGATAGAAATTTGCCTTTATCCCATCTTATGTGCTTTGAACAACCATTCTCCACATACCAATGGATTCCCTAAACCTTAGGACTTTCTTTTGCTTTGTTCTCAAGGGACTGGATGATTTAAAATTTATAATCTTGTAGTCATCTACCTTATGCACATAATTATGACAATTAAAACACTCCAGCACATCAGTCTACTGGACACCTTGTCCTCTAAGATTAGGTGAATTTAAGTAAATATGTAAACAAAAAACCTAGAATAATAAAAGACCCAAGAATTTGAATCCCAAGGGTCACCATTTTATTGTATACATTGATTTTTATCTTATTGGAAAAAATAATTCAAAAATTACCATCCTAGCCTGACATGATATCAGATCACAGGCCCAAATTGGAATTCATTTTTCCCTATAAATCCTCTATTTCTCTCTTCCTGTATCTCTATCATCCTATAACGTTGGTTATTTTTTTACGTGTAGCTCACTGCCATCCCTATCTAGTCATCCCTATCTAGTGGTAGATAGAAATGCACACTATGTTTTCAAGTCTGAAATTGTAACCATCCGCCTTCTCCCTCATCTTGTCACATCTCTTCTAGCTTGTGTGTTAGATGCCTTCTATGTTCATCGTTCGTAGTTTTTCCAAAGTGGTAATGCACGGAGCAGCTATAGTGCGAGTGGTAACTTAATTATAGGCATGCGTTACTCCATCGCTAAAGGGGAATCTATGGCCTTCTACTTGGCTCGAGCACTTCTTGAGAGCTGAGAGTTGATATTATGTTCCGTTATTCCAGGTGGGTAAGTCCAAGGCTTCCCATAACCCCATGTCTTGGATGCATATGTTCTAACGTTACAAATGCCATCACATTCCTCCATTCCTAGATTACTTCTGCACTATGAGAATCAAGCTTTTCTTCTCTGTTATTTGGCAGTAATCCTCGTTGTCTAAGCTCTTTTTCGTTGTACTATTTGCGAAGAGTTGACACGTCGAAACGTGTGCATTGCACTATTTGCGAAGAGTTGACACGTCGAAACGTGTGCATTGCACTATTTGCGAAGAGTTGACAAAATGTATTGCTTCTTACAAAAAGTATCATTATCAACGATCAGATTGCAACAATCCATAGATTGAGAAAGCATAGTCGCACACTCGGTTATATTATATGTTTACTAATATTCCCATTGACGGAATAAATGGGTGCATGGAATGTTATCTTATTGACATCTTGTATAGGTTGGTGAACGTCCATGGAGTTTCAAAACACGAAATATCCTATCGTGAAAGTGTTAGTATCATGTACGTGTCATGTCTGAGGTTATTCGCTTTTTAAAATCCTGCTCATAAACCGACATCCAAGAAACTCACCATCAATAGTTGTTATTATTAGTTTGAATTTGGCTAAACAATAAACTTGAGAAACCATATTTTTGTCCCAAAAAAAATGGTTTGTGCACATCTCTACGTCAGTTATTAAGGCCCAAGGACCCGTAAAAAAAAATGTGAGCAACACGTAAGCCTTAGAGCAGTGTGATTAGATTTGAGAACTATCATTAATGGTCAAGAAATATCAGAGACATTTTTATTTTTAATGACTTATGGAAAGGTATATGTGAAGGAGAAAATGATAATCCGCCTTCCTGAGCCTATATCAGATATAGATCTCACCATATAGGAGAACAAGAATAGAAAGGCCTATGCCTTGATTGTTACTTCTCTAAATGAGAAGGTAATTCATCATATTATTTTAATACCTGGTGCTTTTGATGCATTAAAGAAGTTGAAATACTTATATGACTCACACTTAGAGCTTTAGGTAATCGAGTTGATGATCAAGCTCTTCAACCTAAAATTGAAGATGGTGATCCCCTAGCCCTAGCATTAGAAATTAGAGCTACCATGCATGATGTATAAGCCACTGGATTTAAAATGGAAGTTCCTCTCACAACTTCTGTCAAGGTTCTCTATCCCACATATTCTCACTCTCTCGAATCCTTACAAGCTAGTGCCCAACTTAAGAATATTACTTTTGATACTCTTGTGGAGAAGTTTGCATAAAGGGAGAAAGATTTTGGGAAGAGGAAGATAACTACTCAATCTTCTGAAGATAGTGTGTGCCTTGCACAAAAAGAGAAGAATCAGAAACAATATTCTTCTAGAGGAAAAGGTGGTAGAAGACGACATGAGAGTAACAATATTCTTCTAGAGGAAAAGGTGGTAGAAGAGGACATGATAGTAAGAATAATAGAGGAAGGGGGTAAATGTCATTAAGGAGGAGAATCTAATCTCCATTGTATTTGTTGCAGCAGAAATGGACATGATGCATCCACATGAAAAATCTTTAGGGAAAAAATATAGCAAGAACGAAATGAAGAGAAAGGTAAAAGACTAGATCCATAGAAAAATAAATCACCTAAATATCCTCATTATATTGTGGCATATTGCAAATATTGAATTAACTGAAGATTGGTTTCATACTTCATTAACTTCTTAGAAATATGCATGGTTGCTTGATACAAGTGCAACCTGCCACATGACCTTTCGAAAATATTTCTTAGAAGACTTCAGTGACAATGTAGATGGAGTAGTATACTTGGCGGACAAGTCAAGACTCAAGCCATTCGGACTTGGTACCATCAGGATCAAACTACCTGGACTACTTGACTTTATTTTGCATGATGTTATTCACCTCCCAAATTTGTGGAGAAATTTGTTGTACCTAGTTCATATTCACCAACAAGGACACTCCATTCACATGTTTTATTGCAAAGTTGAGGTGAGAAAAACATCATACAACACAATTGACATGACGGGAATAGAGGAATAAAAACTCTTGAAGTTGCAAGGAACAGTTGCTCGTGCATAGAACTATGCATATAGTTCTCAATATAATGAAGGTGCATAACCATCCAATTTTTTATGGCATGCAAGATTTGGAGATATGAATTATGATTGTCTTCATTTCTTGAAAAAAATGGTGTTTTTGGTTTCCTAGCCATTCCAAGGAAGTTGAAGCAATGTGATGCTTGTATCTTAGGAAAACATAGCGAACAACCATTTCATGATTATGTTTCCAAAGCACGTAGAAAGATTGCATTGATACATTCTAAATTGTGTGTCCATATGCATGTTCCTTCTATAAACGATAATAAATATATGATGAATTTTATTGATGACTGCACTAGAATGTGTTGGGTATATTTATTGAAGAGTAAATCTGAAGCTTTTGAAACTTACAAAAAGTTTCATGAATGGATTGAAAATTATGCATTGTCTCATATCAGCTCTATTTGTATTGGTTATGGAAAATAATGTACCTTGAATGAATTTGAAAATTGTCTTTGCCAATATGGGATTCAACATCAAACAGTTTCCATATAATCCTCAACAAAATGGTGTAGTTGAAAGAATGAACATGACAATCTTAAATATGGTTCATGCAACGATGAAAATGTAAATTGGATGTGTTGGGTTGATGCAGTTCTATGTGCATTATATATTAAAAACATATGTCCATCCCATGCTCTTAGAAGCAAGACTCCTTATGAAATGTTGTGTGGTCACATTTCTTTGGTAAGGCATCTTAGGATCTTTGGTTCCACCTACTCTGCCTTGATTACTAAAGAACATAGAAACAAACTTGGTGCAAGAAGTCGAAAGTGTATCTTCTTGGGGTACTTAGATACCTCCAAATCATATAATCTCTACGATGATTAAAATAAGAAGTTTATATTGTCTATAGATGTATTTTTTCTTTAATACTCTAAGACTAATAATATTGTTGAGTGGTATCTTGATCATTTGGACAAATTCATCATGTAAAAACTTTTCAAGTATTTGATAATGCGATTCCACATCTTGAAGGGTGGATCTAATGGCATTGATGGCAAAGGAACATCAACAAGGAAAATAAGCAACAAAGGCATAGGAGAAGTGTTGAGTCCCAAACTTACACCTTCCCTACATTCCTTTTTAGCCTTTTTCTCCAGTTACCTGAACCTCTAAGCTATCAAATCACTGCATAATAGTTTTAAATGAGTATATAAATGGTTTCCTAACTATGTTTTGTGACTTCTATTTGGTTTAGATTTTTGTTCAACCAGCTGCTTAATCTGCCACTTTCCGCAGCCAGAATCAGTTTCCGCAGCCTTTTTGTTAAACTGTATGCTACAGGTGTCCATTGAAGAACTTAGCCACATGGGCAAGCTATAAAGGACGTGGACATGGAGCGTGTCCCCTTGGTTTAGCCAAATCATCCATAGAAGCCTACGGTTAAGGCCGGTCAAACGGTGGTCAACATAAAGAGTTAAGCGGTGGCACGACTTTGTTTTCAGCACGAGGAGGTTTGCGTGGCAAGGTCCTGAGTTTTAGGAGGTGCATTAACACCTAGGGACTGCTCATCGACCGAATCTAACAAACCATCTCTTGGATTTACTGTCCACGACCACCATACTGCTATAACTCCGGATTTTGTCTTTGACGTGCTTGGCTACCTGCGCAGGCCGTGTTAGTTTGTTATGTATTTTTCTGCTATAAATAATGCATCTCCATATGCGTATAGTTAGTTAGTTGCTGTGTAAAATTTGACTGTTGTAAGACCCTTGGAGCCGAGACTTAGTCTCTATTTCATGACTGTTTTGCAATATATGAGAAAACGCTGATTACTCGTTCAAATTCGTGATTGGTTCTGAATGACCGAGGGTGTAGAGGGCCCCTGTACACCAAGGTCTTGTAGCTGATTTATAGCTTTATGTTTTTTTTTACGTTTTACGCTTTTGATACCATAGATACTTGTTGTATATATATTAATTTGCTCATGGTTGATGTCATTTGCCTATTCATAAGTTCTTGCATGCTTTTATTTGATTGACAACTGATCAGTGTTTGCATTTCAGGTTCTGATAGGAAGACTGGGCAGTACATATAGGTTTTGATGACTAATGACATGATGGGATTATCTTGTCCTACTGCTGATTTGTTTTATTGATTTTATTTCCAGCATTTCTTATTTCTTAGTTTTGCTTTGATTCATTTACTTTGCTGCAAGTTAGTGATTAGACTATTCATATCATTCTTCAGTTACCAAATGATGAGGGATTGTAAGAGTGAATGTGTAGCTTAATCTTTGTTTTATTTCATGCAAATTAGATATCAGATCATTCAATTTGTGTATGACTACTTCCTATAGCCAGAGCGAGTCAAATGGTGAGGGGTCAAAGATGAGTTGATGTGATATGATTAGTGTACTTTTCTTTTAGTCTTTCAATTGCTTTGAGTTCAGTCTTTTCTCTTCTTTATAACAGCAGTAAGGATACTAGGTTCCATAGTCATAGTTCACTGTTTTGTTAATTAGAATCTAGGCACATCTTGATTTCATCATTGTAAAGTTTAAATACTTTTAGATTGCTTTGAAGTTTGGAAATTATTCATTGAATACATTTGTCCACATCTCACACACGCCATTTCACATTAGGAAATCAACAAGAAGATAAATCCAAAAGCAAACCAAAAAAAAAACTAAAAACGACAAGGAAATAAGAAAATGGTTATATTGCATAGATAGTGCACTTCACTTCAACAGTTTACGACTCCCAGATTGACAATTCACATAAGCAATTTAGAACACACTAAATTGACCAAACATTTTGGCGCCGTTGCCGGGGAAGTGAAACTAGGTAGCCAAATTCCTAATATATATATATATATAT
>APFE030361778.1:3504-35259 GCA_000404065.3 Pinus taeda
TTGAAACAACAAGCAAGAAACACTTTTTGCAAGTTGACACCCAACAAAGAATGAAAACTCAACAAAAACAAATGTGTTTAAAAAGGCTTTTTGACAATCGAAGGCAGCAAGGAAAGATTTGGTAACCAAGACCAAAAGAGATCAAAAAGACAATTTCAAGAAAGCGTCAAATGACAACTTTGATGAAACAAAGAAGTAAATGGTCATAAAAATTGATTTCGTTAAGCAAACAAAAAGTCACCAAAAGGCAAAGTTGAACACAAAGATTAATAGCAATCTTTCTGCTCTGATAACTCAGAGCAGCCAAGATTCCAATCAAGAAATCTTGTGTGTTTTTAGTAAAAAGATGATGACGCTTGCAAACACAAAACAAGACCAAAACTCCTTATAATTAGAGAGAAACCGGAGTAAGGACGCTCGTTGTAAAACAGAGAACTGATACTGACAAAGATGACTGTCTCAAACTGACTGAAAACACCAGACAAAATCCAGAGACAAAAAGATTTATAAATCCTGAAAGTTGCCAAATATACGCGACTGTACTTAGTGTAGACTGCGTGTATACGCAACTGTTTCTGAGGAAACCTGCGTATACGCGGGTTTACTTCAGACAGCAAGCATTTATACACTTCTGTAACTAAAAAAAACAGCGTATATATAATATTTCAGGAAAAATAAAAAACAAACTCAAGAAACTGGTAAAACTCAGAAGTCAAAAACAGACCAGACAATAACAATAAACCAGCAAGCAACTGAGCCCTGATAGGCTTGACAAACACTCAAACTAGGAACAACAAGAGTGTTGTCCCCAGTGGAGAGTCGCCAGTTCTGTTGCGGGATATTATCCCCTAAGGCTCTTGGGTGGAACCCTAGCAGACTGGAAGTTGTCTAAGTCAAGAAACATACACACACACAGCCGTTTATGCTAGAAAAAGCTATCTCTAAGGTGAGAAGGACATACCTGAGGTCCTACGTTTGGGTAGTTACTCAAGGGTGCAACCCCTTCTTCACGTCCCTTCTGCTCCTTTGCCCTGCAAAAACAACAATTCCAAGGATTGCAGCAGTATATGGACAAAGATTCACATAAAAAATGATCTTTATGTTATATAAGAAAGGAGTTAGTTACAAACTTCTAGACGTCCATTCATGCATGAAATTCAACTATGAACATCATTAACATAAAGAAAGAAGCGTTTCGGAAACAAGACGTGTTTCTTTATTAGACAAATAGAATAATATGAAAAAAGAGCAATATCACCTGAACCACTTCTGCAGGCTCAAAGCTCAGCCTCCTTCTGGATCCGTCCCGCCTCAAGCCTCTAGTAGGTCACCTTCCAATACTCACTCCAAGATGTCATGACTAAGGGATGAACATCAAATCTCAAGGAAACAAGGGTTTCCTGTACAATATGGGGGAAGTGCAAAAGGCACAAGGGTCTTCAGACCTGATCAGGGGAAAAAACTCAGTATAATAACCTTGCTCTATGATCTCTCCTCCTTTAGGCCTTCCCTTTGATGTCTTTTTATACCAATTCCAAAGTAGTTTTTTAGTTAGGAATTGGTTGGGGACAGTTGAGGCCACGGGCACTAACAGGTGATCAGAAGGTAAAACCCGCGATCTCCGCCCGAAAATAAGGAGTTTTATATTTTTTTAAGTGTTTTAATACATATACGCGGGTTGGGTATGTATGAACCCGCGTATACACGCGTCTAACTCAGGGCAATGTCGCGTACAGGGAATAAAACACTGTTTTTTAGATTTTGGACCAGGTCTGGAAGGAGGGGTTGCCCTAGGCCATGGGTGTAGCATCACAAACCATAATGGTGAGATTTGGAGCTCTAACAACGAACTACATGCCCAAATAGGTTCCCAAAAGGAACGCAAAACAAACACTTCTTGAGATTAAGCGCGATCTGGTATTTTCGACAGGTATCCAGCATCAGGTGCAAGCTTGCTACATGGCACTTAACCATCCAAAATATATTCTAGTCACAAAAATATACCTCCAAGAACTTAATGAATAAATTCCTTAAATTCCGCAACAACCACGTGCGAAAAGATTGCAGGCGAATTCTTCAATCCAAATGACATTACAATGTATTGATAACAACCCCACTCAGTCACAAAGGTTGTCTTGCTCCTATCCTCCAGGGTGATTTTGATTTGGTGGTACCCAGAGCACCCATACGTGAAGGAATATGCTTCCTTGCTACCTACATTGACCAACACTTCATCCGTGAATGGAGTCAGGAGAGGATCGTGCACACAAGTGTCATTCAGTTTTCTTAGATCCATGCATATCCTTATCTCATCCTTCTACTTCTTCTCTTGCACCACCATTGGGCTTACCCAATCAGATTCTTCCACAGCCTCAATGATGCCTGGTGCTTGCATATTATCTAGCTCTAAGTGAACCTTCTCCTTGTATTTCAGATTGAGAGGATAATGCCTTTGCTTAACTGGCTTCGCGTCGGGTTTTAACATGATCTTCATCATTCCTAGGTCCCTGATTGTTCCTTTCAGATCTGTAAACTTGGTAGGGAATAAGTCTTGGTATTCACAGAGCAATTCAATGACCTTATCCACTATCGCATCATCCTAGTAGTCTCCAATCTTTGTGAATTTGGATTCTGCCTCTGTACCAATGTTCACTTGTTTCGTTTTCAATGGCATGGTTATATTAGGGTTATCAATCTGCGGTCCTTGAACCTTGCGTTGGCCTTATATTTATGGAATGTTAATCTTCCATGGATCCTCATCCTCTAGTTCAGTAGTTACATTATAACATTTGAGTGTGCGACTGAGTTGAGTAGCCCATTCAGGCTAAATCAGTCAAAAGGATCTTGCGGTATCCTACAGGTCGCTGCTTTCACCTCTTGTAGCACTTCATCAATACTGTCAAACTCATCCTAAAAACTGAATGTCAACATGAATCCTTCACGTAGGATATCCCATTTGAATATCCCATGGAGGAGCTCTGTTTCTATATACCAATTCATTGGGATAAAATCCAAGGTATGACATAACAGTGCACCCACTCAGGTTGGGGCTTTTCTCCATAAGCCTGCGTCCATTTGGCCTGATGCGTGTGTGGATTGTTCTGCCCATCATACTTGTTTTTCAGTCACATCTTAGGCTTCCCAAATCATGTTCTGATCATCCTCTTACATTCGCACCAATCATCAAAGCTTCCCTTGTGCATACCCCACCATCTTGTAGACATAGCATGCAATGCCCAGTCCAAGGCCTGGAAGCATTGCTTTTCTGGTACCTCCCTTTCAAATGCATCCAAAAAGACATCTAAATCATTTAGACCATTATAAATAGGCAGATTTGTTACCTCTGACAACACATAGTGCATCAACTGGGTCATCATGTTGCAATTCAGTATAGTTACTTCATGTGACCGATTCTGTCAGCATTCTATTTCTTCGTCAGTGTCCGAAGTGCAGGAAATCTCGTGATCCCATGTAATCTGTCCATCCATGGTGGGATTTACCCAATCTTGGTCTCACGCTGTTATTTTATAGATACAGTCTAGGTCATCATCACTCTCATAATCATGGACTGCTTCTGTATAATGTGATCCTTCAGCAGGATCAATGGGTACTATTACGCGCAGTGATTTCTTCTCAAAGATCATCTTTCACTTCTTCAGATTGATTACCTTGTTCATATTAGTAGCCTAGTTAATTCCCAGGAGTGGAGGGTAGGGATTTCTGTCACCCACTATCTCTATTACTTCAAAGTCAGCCATCGCGTTTTCTCCCTCAATATCCAGAGTCACCCATTGTAGCTGCGCCATGGGGATGATTTTATAGAAGTTCACCATCCTTAGCTAAATTGGAGACCATTGTAGCACAGGTCTCCCTATTCGCTCCCAAGTCTGTTTTGGTGGGAAATTTGCATCTAACCCCAGGTCTAAAATGACCTGATCCATTTCATACTCTTGTATTTATGTGGTCAGTCTCATCTCTTTCTTGTTTTATGCTTGCTAATATTTGGTACTATACGCGGCTCACTTGGCAGGTTCCAACGCATCTATTGATGATTTATTATAACCCTTTCACAGCCTTACTGTCGTGCAGTAACTTCATACACGTTTCTAGGAAAGTCATGAGCACAGAGGGATCCATCTCTGGCTCAAGCTTATCCTTGTTCCCTGAGGTGGAGGCCTCAATGAAGCTCTTCTTATCTTCCATGAAGGCTTCACAAATGTGCTCCAAATTGAACTCAACCTCTTCTGCCAAAGCTTTGCGAAACCATGTACTGTCTTCTGGTTGTTTCCCCTTGTCGTCTCCTATTGCGATTCCACTTCTGAGCACTATATTTATGTTTGGATCTTCCTCGCATGGCTCAGACCTCATCATCTATAGGTTTTGAGTCAACGGAGGTGGTAGGACCCCTTTGTCATGTATCCTAGCTATGATTGTAGGACAGTCTTTTGTTTCATGATCAAACAACACGCAATACTTGCACGATGGATGTGTTGGATTAATGCAATCATGGGCATAGTGTTTTGGTCCTCCGCAATTCTAGAAAATCAACTGTCCTCGACCTCTACTAGGTCCTCCTCTGCCTCGGCCTCGTCCGTGCCCCTGGAATCCTGTCCGTGTCATCCCTGCATTCTGGTCAAGGGGCTGCGTTTTAGCCTGAACCCTATAGGCGGGAATTATATCCATCATCAATTCATAGCTCCTACAAGTATGCTCATCATGTCCTACCGACCTATAAAAGTTACAGAACAATTTTTGTGGTGCTTGTATATACTTCTATAGCAAGTGACAGCTATCCGTGGCATGTTTTACGGCTACCTGAAAGATAGCGCACCATAATGTATGCCCTATGCTAGGTCTTGCTTGAGCTTCTATACTTAAAGGCATTGATCCTCCCTGTAATGTAATTTGCAAAGACCGGGAAATGGTCTTTGTCATGACCCCGACTCTTTCATTTCAAGCACCATACCTCCTCGTCTACCTCTGGTCGAACTGTCATGTCCTACTTCAGACTTTGAAACTCAAGGAACAGATTATTCAACTGCGCATGGATCTGCTGAACGCCTAGATTAGGATCTTGCATCAGAGCCTCATGTAGTCTCGTGGCAATATCCAAGGCCTCTGCCTGAGTTGTTATCTTCTACTGCAACAACACACTCCTTAAGTGTGGTAGTAGTGAAGCCACAAACCACTCGCGATGTAGTCCATCTGTCAAATTCATGTTAGCTTCTTGGGTTGTACATTTCAGCCTCTGATATAGTTCCCAAGGCGTCTCTCCTGGTTGCGCAATCTCTTTGAATCCCACAATCGACTGCGCCTCAGATTTAGGCCTACTAAATTCCCTATTTAGTGCTTCCTGGATGTTTGCTACTCCAGCATTCTGGTTATCGTTAGAGTACTTAATATACCAGGTTAGTGCACGATCTTGCAGAGCAATACCTAGTGTTTCCTTCTTTATATGATCATTTGTAACACCTTGAGCTTCCCATACAACCCTCACAACGAACCAGAATTGATCCCGGTTCTCATTTCCCAAGCCTTTAAAGAAAGGCAACTTCACTGTATTTGCCATACTGAACCGTGGTGGAGGTGGAGGTGGTATGGGTGAAGTTGGAGGTGAGGGTGGTGAAGTTGGAAGTGGTGTGGGTCGAGGTGGTATTCGCGGGAATCCTTGTCTTATTAACTGAATAGTACTTCGTGAGAAACTTTTGCTATCCCTTCTTCGTCACTTTACGGAGGTGAAATCAAGGGGCTATACTCCGGACCCCTTTTTCCTTCGTTCCTATAAGTTTTTCTGCTTCATGTAGTCTCGAACATCAAGGTAGCTACATAACCCATTTTTCACACAACAACATTTTAATTAGTCACAAATCCAAGCAACACAAGTACATTCTTACAACTACTAATTATTTCATGAAATGGGTAGAAGTTATCCCATTAAAGGTAGCTAACACAAAAAGTATTACAGAATTTATTGATTAGTACATAATCACCAGGTTTGGCTTACCTACAGCTTTAATGTTTGATAATGCATCTTATTTTTCTTGAAATTCTATGGTAGAATTTTCCTTAAAAAGAGGTTTCAAATTGAAATATTCAGCCAACTATTACCCACAAGGTAATGGATTAGCCAAATCAACAAACAAAAACCTTATCAGAATCATCAAGCAGACTATAGACAAAAATCATAGGAATTGGCACAAGGCATTTACATTTTCTCTTTGGGCAGATAGAATAACACAGAAGGCCTCAATTGGTTCTTCTCCTTTTTCTTTAGTTTATGGAAAATAAATAGTTCTCCCCACAAACATAGAAATCCCATCTCTCACCTTAGTGCAATTTATTAATGAAAGTTCTTCCTCTTCTCTTCGAGAAAGACAATTTTAGATCCTTAAGCTTGAAGAAGAAAGAGAAAAAGCTAAAGCCACCCATTCCCATCACCAACAATTAGTCAAAGCCTCTTTTGATACAACCTCTGCTAGTCATAAAACCTTTGAAGTAGGAGATCTAGTTTTGAAATGGGGCAAAGCACACGAGGAAAAGGGAAAACACACCAAATTCCAAAGACTGTGGCTTGGACCATTCCAAATCATTGAGAAAATTGGTCCATCAACATTTATTTTACAAGACTTGTGAGGTAGAATAGATTCTTTGCCCGTTAATGGGCAAATTTTGAAAAAATACTTTTCCTAGAAAACAAGCTCTTCTAATATTGTATCATATTGTCTTTGAGATTCTTAGGAAAATAAAAGTTAAATAGTATTTACTTTTGGCTTCTCAAAATAAAGTCTCTGGGAGTATTTAGATTTTTTCCTTCTATAAATAGGAAAAGTTAGAGAAATAATCATAGCATTTGAGTATCAAAATGAACCCTATTTCTTTGGAAAAACTTGACCTTGCTAGTAACACTTATTCTATGAACAAGATCTTATCTTTATAAAGTATAGATGTTTTGTTATCAGTCAAGAAAAGAATCTTTAACCTAGTAAGGACTTTCTACAGATGAGTATCTCAAAAATCTATTATTATCATCCAAAACTCTTAAAAAGAGTCAATGATTCACCCCATATGATAAAATTTTATTTTCTTCAGAGTGTAATTCTAAAATATGCAAAACTTAAAATATAATAAGTCTCATTACGAGCTTGTTTACCATGATCATAGGGGAATAATTAAACTGATATTACCAATATTGCATATCAAAACAGGGTAATAGCCAATGATCTAATCAATCAAAGGACAAGGGGCCTCATCAAGAGCTAGCTTGTTCAGTTTAACTACAACCAGTGAATGTCGTTGTCATTATTGGGTTATCAAGCCTAGACAATGTCTTTTAAGGAACTTAAAAAGAAAATTTACATAAAAGAAAAAAACAAGATCCAAATGAGAAAGAAAGAAAAAGAATATCATTTTGAATTCTGAAAATTTCTTTGGATGGGACAATGAATCATTGTTGGTTAAAAGATAACCCCACCGAGGCTATGAACTCCTGCTGGTAGTAGAGTCTCTATCTATGATAAATGAGTAAACAATAAAAACTAGCCTGTAGAAGCACCTACTATATATTTTTAAATATTAGTATAGACTGATGAAAACATATTTATTTTTATCATTACAAGAGTAAATTAGTTGAATAATTAAATTAAGTGAGTGATTATGATTTCAGAGAAATGTTGTTTAGTTTGTAACTCATGTAATTATTATTCCTATAACTCTTCTAATTTTGAAATTTTTAGAGATTGAAAAATACCAATCAGAGATAGTTGGTTCTCCCAAGTGAATCACCAGTTGTTTTACTATGTAACAACCCCGCCATGATAGGGAGTAATAGTTAATATTTGACATATAAATGAGGAACTTTTAAATTTTTTAGCTTTTGAAAATAAGGGCTAACTCTAAAATTTGCCTTAAACCTTTAGAAAGAACACCTACTTAAACTCTTATCATCACAAATCACATCTTGCAGTTTTCCATGTAACAATTGTTAACATCCTAGAGAAAATCCCAAAATGCGATATGTGATCAAGTCTCCACTGTGATTTTCCGATCGCGACACTCTAATAATATGCGATCGTAAGTCACAATTTGAAAAGGCATGCCACTGTGTTATCCCTTAAAAATTGTGATGAGATATTGCAATGTTTTGCAATCACATTTCACATTATCTACCAATAGTGCTATGTTGCAACATTTAAAAGTAGCGATGCGGAAGATTAGACGTGAAGTGTGGGAAGTTATGCTTAGTTAATATAGAGATTGCATTTAAATCTTCCCACGATTTAGGTCATTTCAAAGAGCTCTTTAGCCTTAACTGCCCTTACTATTCACTCTGATATATCTCTCTTCCATTTTAGGAAATCTTCAAAAGAGATGTCCTTACGTAAAGTAATGCAAAATTAGAAACAACAGAGTGTTTCAAAATCTGAGGTTATAGAGATGTCACCCATATTTTCTGATATGGTTTGCTGTGATGATGGAGGAGTGACATCATGGGAAGTTATCTACGATGGAATTGAAGATAAGAGACTTGTGGTTATTGTTACCAAGGCAACAAAATATTCAACACAACCCTCATCTGCCCAATTTAGAGACACTCCCTGCTCTTTTCTTCATAGAATAAGAGCAAGAGCCAAGACACTACCAGACACAGATATGGTTATATGTGTAGTGGATAATGTCAATATCGAAGATAGCCAATTCAAGAATTCAAATATGGAGCTGATGGGATCATTTAAAGCTGAAGATTTGAAACAAATGTATCATCTTCCCAACCCTCAGGATATATATTCTAGATCATTCTTGGAAAAGTTCACGAAAGAGAATGAAGAACCCTTTAAGATGATTCATGGGTGGAGAGTCCTGGAGAACAAATTCAAATATGACAAGATGGGTATGTACCTCATAGCTTCTTTAGAAAATTCCCATAACTATGCAGGCTCCATGTTATGTAGATTGTATGGAATTCCTAATAATACTAAGTTCTTTATAGAATGGGTCCCTTTAATCGATGCATGTATCAATTGTCATATAATGAATTGGTCTACTATCCTATCCGATAACTTATCCACGACTATTTCTGAATATCATCAAAAGAGATCCACCTCCACAAAAAACCTTCCTCCATTTTATATGAGTTCCTATATCATGGAATCTATCTGTTTCTATACTAAGTTTCCAATTATGGGTTTGAAATAGACCTTGCAAGACCCATAACCCATCCATCTTAGTCACAAAAAATTATGGGAATCCCATTATATACCCCATTTTTACAAGATATGCAATGGTGTTATGCTACCCTTACTTCAAATGATTTTTTATAAAAAGGCCCCGATATTTTCTAAGGAGGCTGCTACATACCACCTTGTAGTAGGCAAACACTTTATTGAGCAATGGTTCATATATATATGAGTTTACGAAAGTACAACAAAGCCACATGTACTTCCTTTGTATGTCTTCGACAAGTTGTTAGCCAGAGAAATAGCTCAACAAACTGTTGGAAAAGGCTTAACCAAGACTTTCAAAGATAGAAAAAAATCACTATGGCCACCCTTTCCCATCAAGTGTGGTACTTTTTCATTGGCAAACTTCAACCATGCAAACAAAGAATTACTGAACTTAGAGAGGCTCAGGCTGCATACTTTTCCAAAGAGGAAATTTGACCCAAAGAAAATAACACAAAATATTACTACGATAGTAAAGATCAACCCTTTTATCCATAAAGCTCAGAATTTTGAAGATCTATTACAATCAGCTAAGTCATTTGAACAAGCATTCAATTGGGAAAAGGTGAATTTGAATCCTCACGACTTTGAAAGGTTTTTAGGAATTTAGAAATCAGAGCCCTGAAGAAATCCCTTTGGATTTGTTAAGAACTGATAACAAACCTACACCCAGTGTGACCATTAAAGGCAGGGAACCAAATTCTCATATAGAATCTCGAAGGAATGCAGCCCAGAACACAGGGAAGACACAGGAAACAGAGGCTACAACAGAATCTAGTAGAAGGTCAGCCGAGAAACAGGTCAAAATTGACCTAACTCAGGATACCGGTCCCAAAGGCAAAAGCAACGATATGCAGCAAGAATGGGACTCGTTTAATAAAAAACTACAAGATACTACCAAAAAAACTGATGTCCAAGAAACCATAAGATATCTTACTCCACATCAAACTCAGAAAGTTTCAGAGTTTGAGAAAATGGACGAACAATGGACAAGTTCACAAAATGCAGAAATCATACCTACATTTCTGACATTTGATATTATCCTAAAGGTCACAGAAATACATCCTTTGGATGTATTCTATAGTCCACTGCACAAGGTTGTTGTAAGAAGACAGAGGAAGAGAAGGAGAGTGAAAACACTTGAATTCCCACCTAGGAATGAACCAATGGATATAGTCTAGAAGGATATTCCTTCAAATCCAATTGAAAATTTAACCAGGCTATCACAATTTGTAGGGGCATATGCTACTTCCACCATTGATAAGGCCACTAAAGTATCTATTTTGTTAAGAGAAAGAGAAGAAAATATAGCACAACTTGAACAACAATTGGAAATTGAGAAAACAAATGTGAACAAGAAAGCCACAAAACATTCAGTCCAATTGGAAGTATGGAAGTACTTAGGATAAGCCATGAAGTAGATATCTCAACAAAGAATATGCAAATCCAAGAGTTGTAGTAGACTATGGCAAGATATAAATATGCCCTCACAATTGATGATTTCATCAAAGATGCATTGGATCTAAACTCCATTCTATCAAAACAACAAGATATATTCTGCCAGAAGATGTCCCATATCACCCCTTATTTGAATACCAGTAATCAATTACCAGATAAGGAAATTAATCAAAGAACTGAGTTTAATGACTTAAATACTAAGATCTATGAATATATTTAATAGCAAGAATCTAAAGAAGGAAGAAGTGCTAATCTTCCAGAGATTGAAGAGACACATAAAGACATATTATTCACAGATTGGGATGCGTGGATTAAGCAGCCATAATTGGTAGTAGAAAGAGCAGCAGGAGTGACAAAGAATATAATAAAGGCAGTCAATCATACTTTTCACACCACCAACTTGATAAACAAAGGTGATCCAGAGTCACTGCCAGATTTAAAAGACTTGGATAAAAACTGGAAAGAAAAGATGAAAATCCAAAGAGAGGCAATCACAAAATTATCAAAGATTGATTGGGAGGCATATTGGCAATTTCTTGTCAAACCTCACAGCCAAATTATGACATTGACTTGTTCACTCAATTCAATGTAAAGAATGTTGCCGCCTCTTACAAATTCCATCTTCACAAGACATGCCAGAACGCAATTCGGGGCACCTCCTCAAGTAAAACCAATGTTCGACATATACGACCTCAAGGAAAATATGTTAGACAACAAGACATGTTCATAACCTTTGGTCATCAAATCACTTTTATTTTCAGAGTTAGTTGCTAGTAAAGAGGAAGGTTATTTGAAACCTCCTCAGATATTTTGTATAATCTAGTTTTGATATTTAGTTAGATAGTATTTATACCCTTCTCATGCATTTAGAGAAGGGTCCAGGATTTTATCAAAAAACATTTGTAAAGAATGCACTTTTGTAAGTTTGTAGATGCTTTGATGAAATTATGGAACATCGTCATTACTATTGAATATCAAATTGTTGTCTATTGTTGATGCACTACTGTATGCTTGGAGAATAAATTGATTGAAGAAAGGAGTTGATCTATGTCACTAGCCAAATGAGCAGAACCTCACACATATGGTACTTTTATCTTGTATGATCAGTTCTGTTTTACTAATTAGTGATAACATTTCGTTTCATGAATTATATATGGAATATGCTCTTTCTGTTATGTGTTAATTGCACTATTGTATAATACTTAACTAAAAGTGTTTAGTTTCATATATGATCATTAAATATATGTGATATAATGTTCATATTTCATTGAATAACTATTTAGTCAATGAAATTATCTTTACATGTTATCATCTCCATTTAGCACGCGAATGATATTTACCAAACAGATATCCTTTTAGATCGCATATCACACATAATACCCTAGATTTATATTAGATTAAGTTAATTAGAGATTTGCATGTGAGAATAAGTCATTTAGTTATCATTATTATTATTGCAATCACATGAAAACCACCCATCATAATTTTCAAACCCACATTGGGAAATTGTTCCCTTCATCCCCAGTCAGAGCCACCACACCAAATGGAAGAGTTGCTTTCTAAGGTCTGGACCGGGTTGTTATCCCCCATGTTAGAGCTGTAGAAATCTGAGGCTTCAATAGAACCATATACATGAAAATATTCTATCTATATACTCCAAGTTTCATGGTCTAAAACATGTCAGAAGAACAGCTAGAATGAAAATTCCAAGCTGACATGTTTGAAGCAAATTTTAGCAGCGTTTTAGGAAGCCTAAATTCCTTGGAGCATATCTATGGAACTACAGAAAACCAAGGTTTGAAATTTGAACAATGGGTATTGGAACTCATTTATTTATGTCCTCTAAGTTTCATGATTAGAAGCATTCTAGCAGAAAACTTATAGTGAAAATGTCATGCTAACATATTTGAGGTAGATTTAAGGTGTATTCAAAAAGTATAATTTCCTCAGAGAATATCTTTAAAATTATAGGGAAATAAGGTTTGAATTTTTAAATACAAGTACATGAGCATATTCGATCAATATCCTCCAAGTTACACATTTAGAAACAACCCAGAAGAAAAGTTATACTATAAATTATAAGATGACTCATTCACTCCATAAATCACATGTTTTTTTCCACCTTTAGGCTCCAAGAATCACCCTAACAATTATACCTTAGCTCCTTTTGTGACCTAAGATATCTTATTTCTTGGATTTTCCTCAAATGCACTCCTACGCCATTTATTTATAGTGCTTGTATGTTCACTTTATGGGGCCAACTTGTAAAATTGGTTAGGCGGACCTGGTTGTAATTGGTTGGGTCATCCTAATAAATATTTCATATCACTTCATTCCTATGGAGTTAGAGTGAGTTCCATATACTATTGGAAATGTATTGAAATAGAATTTCAAGATATATATGTGATGCTCATATTTAAGCTATGAAATTATAGTAAAAAATTCTTCAAATATAGGGCATTTAAATTGAGCATCAAAAGTCCAAAACCAATATTTCCAACCATTTTTATTTTCCAATATTTATCTCAGACATAGGTAGTCTCCCCTTTTCTTTTACATCAACAATAATAATATTGCCAAAAATCTCCCCTTTTTCATTCATGGTAACCTTTAGTCAATTATGAAATAATATTGTAGAACACCCCTATATGAAATTATCCTTGTGCTTGTAACTATTTCTCTTTTAACATCAATGGTAAAGGGATAATCCCACATATCATGTTATTTTCATTATTTTTAACTCTTATTCTATCTACAACACTTCTTGGTGTTTATAACTCTTCCTTCATTTGCAGTTTCTCTTAGTGAACAAAGCTCTTCCTCTATTTTCAATTTTTCTTAGTAGTTGCAATTTATCCCTCTATCTACTATCTATCCTCATGTTTGCATGAATATTTTGGATATCAGTTCTTTAATTTCTCCCCCTGATATATAAAAATAAAAACAATTACTTTATTTGATTTCTTATTTCTCCTTTGTTTGCAACTAGGTTCCCCCTGTCAAGGCTATGTTTATCTTTCCCTGCGTGCAACATTTCTTCTTTTATTGTTCTACTCTTAAGACTCCTTCCACTATGCCTAAACTTCCTTTTACTTGTTCCTTTTGGGATTTCCCCCCTTGGGATTATGATTCCTTTTGTCTAGTATTTTTTCTTTGGGCATCAAAGGGTTGTTCCATCTAAATTTATGCTTCTCCTTATTTGAAACTCTCCACCTTTTGTTTCTATTTCCAAATGAATTTCACCATTCACTTCACTTTCATCTGCTAATTCATATTCCACAAAATTTCCATTTCATCATCCTTCTCTTATAGCTCACTCTCAAAAGTTCACATATTTTTAATGTTGCTTGAGGTGTTGTAGTCTCACACTTATATAATATTTGTCTTTTAATGATTAGATGTTAGGATATTACTCCCATACTATATTTTTTATTTCTTTTACTTGCTAACAATATTCTTGAACCTACTTTTCTCATTTCACATACTTTAGAATGGAATATGAGATCATAATCTTGATCAACCATTTGACTTACACTCAAATTTATCACCAAAAAATCTAATATATTTAAGTTACAATTTCAATTCAACATTTTAATATTAAAACTATCCTTGAGTCGGGAAAAAAAAAGGTAATGAGTTATAATTTCACTTTAACATTTTAATTATAGCTTCAATAGATTCATAATGTCAAATGAAGCTCTGTGGAAATCATATGAAACTTGGTCTAAATTTGAAAAGAATGGGCAAATTTACGATAAATCATGGTGATAAATAATCACAAAAGAGAAAGTATTAAAATGATCTTAAAAAGACATGAATAAGAAAAAAGAAATTGAAAAGCAAAAAAGCTGGAATAGAAATAGAAAACAATAATCATTGCAATGTTACCGCAAATCGAACCCACCACAGGCTGCCTTTCTTGTAATCAAGGATGACCTTGCAAATCGACCTTATTTGATTTGCAGCAAATAGTGCTATGCTTTAATAAAGATATAGGAAACATTGATTTGTCAAATGATACTTTAATTTATAATTTATAAAACAAGTATGTTAAAAGTTTTAGGGTGGGTTAATTACATGTTAAAAGTTTTAATAATTTATTTTTCTTACCAAACTAACAATGTTTTTCTATCCATTTTATACATTTACTTTTCCATGTTTGTGTCCAATGGGTTAAAGTGCCTCTGCAAGGGTATACATTTACTTTTCCAGGTTTGTCTTCCATGGGTTAACGTGCCTCTCCAAAGGTACCATTAATTGCTACTAAAGTCAATATGGGTGGTTACAAACTCCTATAAAGAGTGTATGGAAGCACCTAAATGTTGATGGCTAGTACCCATCACTTAGTTAAAAAAATCTTATTCACATTATAACACTTGTTGTTGTTTCCTCCTATTGTACATGTATGAGTTTTGGTAAGCCTCATCTTCAACCCTTTTTTTTGTGTCACCTTTATAGTATGAAATAATAATTTTCTCTATGGAAAACAAAATATTCAATGCTAATTAGAAAATGTAATCAATTTAAAAAGGGTATGGATTCAAAACATATGATCATTTGTAATTCCGTTCAGTATTACATTAGTTTTGTTTAGGGGGGGATTTCAAATGATTTTTTTTTATTCCTTGCTCATTACCTTTAGAGTTACAAGGGAAAATCCTAAAATAGCATAAAAACATTGATAAATGTGAAAATTAAATGCAAGCATATTTGGGGGCTTGTTTTTTGTCCTCTTAATAAGATTATACAAGAAGATGCACAAAAATAGAAATTCCTTATTAATATTTGAAAAAGTATATCCATATAATGATGTTCTCTAGAAACAAGTTCTCAAACTTGAATGCTTATCTACATCTCCAAAATATCCAAATAATGCTTCTAGTTTCTC
This sequence comes from Pinus taeda, assembly GCA_000404065.3. Classification (NCBI taxonomy): domain Eukaryota; kingdom Viridiplantae; phylum Streptophyta; class Pinopsida; order Pinales; family Pinaceae; genus Pinus; species Pinus taeda. Next base: position 19,069 of record APFE030361778.1, read on the forward strand.
ATGGAAGCTTGACTTGTATACACAAATATCTTTACATCAACATGTTTGTATAAATTCTCTATTCTTTTGGCCATTTTACATGTGTTGGGGTGCCATCTCTTCCAAACCAAGACCTCCCTCTGTAGCATCTTTATTCCTTGACACATACAATATGTCATAGCCTATAAAAAATAAGGTTAGGAAAATGTTCTACTCAGCACTAGTTCATGGTTGGCATAGTATGCAAAGTGAGCTACATTTTTTCCAACTCCTTGGTCATCTCTTTAAGCTCACTTGATTTGTCTTTAAGCTCTTTAATTGGATTGTGTAATTCTAGATTGCTGAAAATACAAGTACAAAGCTAAAAGTGACCAAGATTTTGAAATTCTATCCAAAATAGTAGACAAGGAAATTGAAAATCTACAAATTTTCAGAAAAACTAATAAAATATAGCTAACAATAATCCACAAAGCATAGTTAATAGGTAGATTAAATAAGCTGAGATAATTTTATTAATGTCCAATGAATGACCAAGAAATATGTCCATGGGAATAAAAGTACAACTAGTGTAATACATAGCAAAAATAAAACAAGAGTGCAATAGTAGCTCCTATAGCCATGTTAACAATATAAGGAAAAAATATAATATCTAAAAGGAAATTTACAAAAGGCTAAAAGAATAACTCAAAGAAAGAAAGATGCAATGAAATAAAATGGATACGTTTAAGAAAAATCTCATAAAGAACATGTCAAGTGGTACTCGAATTAGCCAAAAGGTTTAGCTCAAATGTTGTTGCCAATGTCTTTCTGAATTTGGCTAGATCTATGGCAACATATATCCATCTTAAATCCGCATACATTAGCCACACTAATCGATTAAGGATGTCATCCACAAATGTGGAGAAGTGTTACACGTCGTTTTGTCACATTAGGCAAATGAAAATCGGTTTGGCTCTTTCGCTATCTATAAATGTGTTCTAAAGTATTCCCCTACAAATTTAGAATCCAAAATATCCCAATGAAAGTGGAATTCCTAGATCTCATGGTTCAAAACCCTATTTTTGACTTCCTATGTAGTTCCCTAGTCAATCTTTGTGCATACGTAGAAAATTCCATTAGAAATTGCGCATTAGTGCACTTTGTCTTACACTGTGACCTGTGCACATGACTTAATGAATGTAAAAATAAAAAGTAAATTCTAGAAGCATTGTTAGTCGTATCTATCCCGACTAACAAGCTTTGAATGGATGCCTATTTAGCCATGATCCATCCTATCATGGAGCTACTCCCTCTCTTTGTGGAGCCCCTATCCCACCAATAGTGGATCTCATCCCTTGGAAAATGGATCCCAAACATCCCCTCCTTGGCCTTTAAAGCTAACCGAGGCCTAAGGATTGAGGAGGACTATTGGAAGTAGGATTATACTATAGAAATAAGGTTGGAAAGTTATTCATTCAAGGAGAGGGTTGGATATTGTTGGAAGGGACTTGCAACATCAAGGCTTCGAGGTTGTAAGACTATTCTCAATTTTATTAATATAAAGGCAATTTTTTTTCTCAATTATGTATTTGTTGATATAATTTGTAGGGTTCCTTGATCACCTACATAGATTATGATTACATATTGATTAGTTTTTTATATATGATTGAGTTAATTAGTTCATTTATCTATTATACTATATATTGGATTCTTTGATCTTGTGTATGTTTCTGTCTATGCATATCTCCTTCAAGACATCATGGAGAAGTTGTGAGAAGAGATGGGAAGATCTATAAAGCATCAAGGAGAAGCGGATGGTCAAAAGCTTTAAAGGGGACTTCATCAATCATTTTGATTAAACAGTAAGTGACCCCTATCATAGTATTTGTTTCAGTAAATGGTAGTCTAGAGAAAGGTAGCAATTCCTGGTTGTTTGTTACTATATTTCTCTAAGGTCTAGGGATATCGCTCTTGTCTGTAAGAGGGATAAGTCCACATAAAAGGAAGCACTTCTTGAGTTTCCCTAGAATGTATTTCTTGAAAAGAACCAAAAAATAGTATTGCTAGAATTAGAATTAATGTTGAAAGAAAGGGGATAAAAGAAATTGTTTTCTCATATGAATTGTCAAAACATACAATTCCCTTACAAAGTTTCTTGAAACTTCTTTTAAAAAATCCTTATTGCTTCTTATACAACAACCTGTACCTTACCAATTTGGTTTAAAATTTAATTTCCTAGTATAAACCTCTTAATTATAGTTGGATTTCCATGTTCTAGGCAAGAAATTGTACTTGAAAAGAGAATATGAGAACCACATTCTAGCTACACATTTTGTCATGATATTTGTAGTGATGGATGCCACTGAGATTTATCTAATGGGAACATGTTTGTTTCCTTCAAAATCCTAAATATACACAAGCTTGGTCACCACGACTACACATTTTGTCATGATATTTGTTGTAATGGGTACCACTGAGTTTTATTTAATGGGAAAATGCTTGATTCCTTCAAAATCCTAAATATACACAAGCCTGGTTACCATGACAATGAATTTCCTTGAGAAAAAAAAACATGTAACCATGTGGTATGTATAAGGTTGTTCAAATATATTATAATAAGATTGCTTGTATCAACATTTGTAGTTTCATGTGAAGGGTCTTCCAACTAATCCCAAATATCCTTATTGGAAAATTTCACAGTGCTTAAATTTCCATCCAATAGCAAAACGATTCTCTAATTATTTAAAAATGAAAGCCACACTGAAATGTAGACTAAAAGTTGAGATTAAAGAGAGATGTGGGAGGAGACAAGGAATCAAGAGAGTTGTGAGACAAGCCCATGTAGAGTACTAATCACAAAGAGTATAATTCATCAAACATAGATTTAAATAGTGAATTGAGTCACATGTGATCCATGAAATAACAATCATTGGTATTTATAGTTCTCATGCAAACACTAACTTCTTCTTACTTTAATACCTTCATTATTATTTTAGATACCAATGAAAATTAATAAGATGCTAAATTTAGATCTCATACCAATCTTCATAAGTCACCAAAAAAGCTAATGAATTTGAATTACAATTTCACTTCAACATTTTAATTTTAGCTTCTATTGGTTCATAAATTTCAAATAAATAATATGAAAATTAATCCAAATTTGAAAAAAAAAATTGAAAATTCTCAAATTTATCACCAAAAAATCTAATATATTTAAGTTACAATTTCACTTCAACATTTTAATATTAAAACTATCCTTGAGTCGGGAAAAAAAAAGGTAATGAGTTATAATTTCACTTTAACATTTTAATTATAGATTCATAATGTCAAATGAATCTCTATGGAAATCATATGAAACTTGGTCTAAATTTGAAAAGACTGGGCAAATTTACGATAAATCATGGTGATAAATAATCACAAAAGAGAAAGTATTAAAATGATCTTAGGTTAGGGTTTAGGTTGTGAGCTAGGGTTCCGCCTGGGCAGCGACTGTCACAGGCCTGGAGAACCACAGATCTAGACTGGCAGCACTGTTTCGAAAGGGGCGTTTGCTGTCGGACTGGATGGGCGCAGAGGGGTCCAGTGGGGCCCCTACTTTCAAACAGGTCATCCTGCAGAAACGACTTCAGAACATGAAGGAAGGATTCAGAATAGAGGGTCAGAATAGCTCACTGTTGAACAACAGAAACAAAAAGGAGAAGACACCAATGATGTCTGACAAGACTGTCTTCTCTGCAGAAGTCAGGACATCAGAGGAACAGGATAAGGGCAGCAATCAAGAGGAAACCGAGAAGAAGTCTCAGCCCTCGGGAAAGAAGGAAGCGGAACCACAAACAGACAAAGAACAAAAAGACAGTAATAAGAAGCAGCTAGAAAAGGAGGGGGAAACCAACGCAACCCCCAACAAGCATCAGGCCACCAGCAGTGCCTGTAAGCCAAAGAAAACTGATAGTTTACGGGTGACAATCTCTGACCCGGAAATCCAAACCTATAGGGAGCACATGGCTGAACATGCCATCATCTGCAGATTCATGGGAATCTGGCCTACGGAGAGGACTCTCTGCCAATGGATAAGGCAGATGTGGAAACCTAAAGGAGATGTGCAGTTACATCTAGGAGCAAGAGGATTTTTCACTGTTATATTCACTAGCATTGAAGACAAAGACAAGGTTTTCGAGGGCGGCCCGTATTTTCTAGCCTCAGCAGGTTTATACATGAGACCCTGGCAGCCGAACTTTGTCCCGGAAAAAGAATCTTTCACTCGCGTCCCAGTATGGATAAGACTCTTTTCTCTCCCGATCGACTACTGGGGGTTGAATGCCTTGAAGCAAATAGGGGACAAGCTTGGAAAGTTTGTCAAAGCTTCGGAAGCAACCCTGCAGAAAAGATACACGTCCTGTGCAAGAATCTGTGTCGAAATGGATGTATCCGGAGCACTTCATGAAGGAGTATGGCTGGAGTACAGGGACGAGGAATAATTTCAAGCGTTAGATTATGAGCAAATACCCTTCAGGTGTCGGAAGTGTCATGAGCATGGACATCTGATGAGGGACTGTCCTCTGAACCAGAAGGAAGTAGAAGAAGACAAAACCCAGAACAACAAAGACAAAAACAACTTTATCAAACCAAAGTACAGGCAAAGGGCCTACAGAAGAAAGAATGTCAAAGGAGACACAAGGAAAAACCTCTTCAACAATCCTTTTGAATATCTGGACCTGGAGACTGACTCAGAGGGAAAAAAGAACCCCACTGATAAAGAAACAGAGCAAGTAGGACAGGAATTCCCCCAAGCGGAAGGAAAAGAAATCGGGAATCCTAGCGATGAAGTCCAAATGCAAGACAGAACAGAGGAGTCGGACTACGAAACAGAGATGTTAACCAGTGAAGCGGGGAGTGAAGATCAGGAGCTAGATGAAACACTAGCTATGGCAGGTTTGGACCTATCAGTTCTTGTGGACAAATGGAAAGCCAACGGGATTGAAACAGTTCCGGAGGAAGAGATAAGAACGGTTAAGGACCTCTTCATAGCACGGCAAAAAGACATCATGGAGAAACAGAAGCACAAACTAGGAGTCATTAAAGGAGGCAACCTTCAACACAGAACGGCTCTAGGCAAAATCTCTGGTTCAGTACACAAACGCCGCAGAGGACGCAAATCAAATGGAGAACAATTGCAGGAGCTGGGGGAGATCTTGATCAATGCAGGTCAGATCAAGCAGTTAAGTGAGTACCCATCCTTCCTAAAATCTAGTTAATCATGAAGATTGTATCCTGGAACGCAAGAGGGATGAATAGTCAAAATAAACAAAGACTTCTAAAGAGACAGATGGAAAAAAATAATCCAAATATGTTGTTTTTACAAGAGACAAAGTGCAACAAAGATCTCATTGAAAAACTACGAATCAAATTAGGGAGAAATTTTGAAGTTCTAGAGATAGAAAGCAAAGGGCGTGAAGGAGGTTTAGCAACCTTCTGGGACACCAGGAGATATCAGCTAGTTGCAGCTGAGGCAAGCAAGAACTACCTGGCCATGGAGATGCTTCTTACAGGTATCTCTTCCTCTTTCCTCTGTATCAATATCTACAGTCCTCAGAGGTTAGATGATAAACTTGTTTTCCTAGAATCCTTGAATAAACTTATGGAAAGACACCCAAAAGCAAACTTTATCTTGGGATGGGATTTCAATATGATTACCTCCCTCATGGAGAAAAAAGGAGGGCTCCGGAAGCTAAATAGGGATGGGGAACAATTTAAAGACTTTATTGACAATGCAAGATTAGTAGATGTGTACCCCAAACAAGGTAAATTTACCTGGAACAACAGACGGGGTGGTGAAAATCTGATCTCCTCAAGACTGGACCGCTTTCTTGTCTCAGAGAACTTATCATTAGATGGGAAAAATGTGGAGTCAAGCATTCTTCCCAGTGGAGGATCGGACCACTGGCCGATCTCTCTCATTGTCGAGGTTCCAGGAACCCCCAGGAACAAACCCTTCCGATTCGAGAAGTTCTGGATCGAACACCCCAATTTTCTCACCATGGTGGAAAAATGGTGGGCTGAACCCTTAGCTGAAGAAGGGTCCAAAATGTTCAATTTGCAAAAACGACTAAAAAACATCAAATTGAAATTAAAAGACTGGAACAAAACAGTTTTTGGGAATATATTTCAGGAAAAAGCAACCATAGAGCAAAAATTGGAACAAATTCATAAAGCTGGGATGGCAGGCAGAAGAGATGAGGACTCATGTGCACAAGAGAAAGAGCTCACTCAACAGTGGCACACCAGATGCAAGCAGGAAGAGACATTATGGAAACAGAAATCTCGAGTGCTGTGGCTAAAGGAAGGAGAACAAAATACTAAATTTTTTCACAGGTCGGCAATAGATTACAGAAATGTCAACAAGATCCTAGAACTGAAGAACAGTGAAGGAGAAATCCTCAGAAATCATAAGGATATCTCAGATCTACTTTCAAATCACTTCAGCAACATAGCGCGAGAACCGGAGGTCAATAGGGAGGCGGCCATACAAGAAATAACCATTGCCATTCCCAACTCAATCACAGAGGAGCAGAATTGGTCCCTAAGGAAAAGAATCACTATGGAAGAGGTGGAGGAAGCTGTCAGGAGTATGCCTAATGACAAAGCGCCAGGACCAGATGAATTCACCATCAATTTCTACAAAGCCTGCTGGAAAATTTTCAAGAACGATATATGGGAAATCGTGGAGGATTCAAGAAGATCTAAAACTATCCTTAAATCACTAAATTCAACTTTTATTGCTCTAGTTCCCAAAGTAGAGGAGGCCAACACTCCGGAAAAGTTCCGACCAATAGCCCTCTGCAACGTTATATACAAGATCATATCTAAAGTTATCGCCAACAGGCTGAAGATGATCCTCCCGGGCATCATTTCGCAGGAACAGTCTGGCTATGTGGAAGGCAGGCAGATTTTGGACAACATTTTGCTAGCCCAGGAGATGATACATTCTCTCCACTCAAGGAAAGTAGCTGGAATGCTAATGCAATTGGACCTATCCAAAGCGTATGATAAGGTGAGTTGGACTTACTTGGAAGCTATTTTAAACGCTTTTGGCTTCAGCCAGTCGTGGATCAAATGGGTATTAGAACTTATTAAATCCACGAGATATTCTATTCTAGTAAATGGTACTCCCTCCACGCCCTTTAGCCCTTCAAGAGGCATAAGACAAGGGGATCCTCTTTCCCCTTTTCTGTTTGTCATTCTTATGGAAGGCCTAAGCAAATTAAGTGCCAAGAGAAAAGAAGATGGCCAAATCAAAGGTTTACAGCCTATCAGGTCCTGCCCTGCCACCACGCATCAACAATTCGTGGATGACACCATGCTACATGGCACCCCCACAGTGAAAGAAGCCACCGCGTACAGAGATATTCTCCATCTCTTTAGCATAGCCTCGGGCATGGAGATTAACTTCTCCAAATCTACCATCTTTTTTTTCAACACTCATCAAGCTGTTCAATCTCATCTTTCCAGACTGCTGGGGTTCAAAATTGGTTCCTTACCTTCCAGATATCTAGGTGCCCCCCTCACCCTCAAACCTTGGCAAAAGGCTCATTGGGAGAAAATCCTGGCCAATATGGAAAGGAGATGCAAACACTGGACTAACAGAGCTCTGAATTTTGCAGGCAGACTAGTTCTCACAAAAGCAATCCTCCAAGCCATACCCCAATACATGCTCTCGATCCGTCCCGCTCCTAAGGGCATCCTTGATCAAATAAGAAGTATTCAGTGCTCCTTCCTTTGGAGTGGAAACAGTGAGAAGAAGAAATGGTCGCTGGTGGCCTGGAAAAAACTCTGCAAACCAAAGAACAGGGGAGGCCTGAATCTGGTTGATCCTTATGTTGCCAACAGAGTCTGCGGAGCTACAATCTGGTGGAAGTGGATTTCAAACACTACCCTCCCTTGGGCCAATCATTGGAAGGAGAAATACAGGCCGACCGGATGCAATCTGGATCTCATAAGAATGCAAGAATCCCCCAACGGATCCCCTATATGGAATCACGCTCAAGCTAACAGAAGCATTATCCAGGATCACAGCTTCTGGGAAATTCGAAATGGGACACAAGCTCTCTTCTGGGAGGATGCTTGGCAGCAGTCCCTGAAATTAGAATCCCCTACCCTCCAACCCTTAAAGCTAGCATACCAAACAGAGGGCCATAACAGAGTCAACCACTACTGGAACTCTTCCAGTGAAGACCCGGAGTGGAGAGAATGGAAAGCTTTCAACCCAGACCAGGATGAAGTACCTCAAGATGTTATCCATGACCTAAACCAACAAATTCGCAAAAGAAAGATCAGAATAGCTGTTGAAAATGACAAGCTCAGGTGGGGACCGAAAGGTAACAGGGAATTCTCGCTTAAAGAAGCAAGAAGCATAATCGAACGAGAAGAACAGCCCGATACCGTTCCTTGGGCCGACAAAGTTTGGGATAACTTTCAATGGCCGAAAATAAGAACCTTTCTGTGGCTTCTTATGCAAAAGAGGACTCTAACTTGGGAGAACCTACGGAGAAAAGGATTTCAGGGACCTTCGAAATGCCACTTATGCTTGCAGGAGGAGGAAACGATGAATCACCTTTTCAACTCCTGTGAATGGGCATCCCAGTTATGGCTATGGATGGAAGCAATAATGGAAGACACAGATCGGAACAAGGACTCCATTCAAGATTCGATAACCAATTGGAGGAAAAACTTCTCTAGAATGAACAGCGTGGACAGCATTTGGAAATGTACCCCAGGGTTCATTACTTGGACAATTTGGAAAGAAAGGAATAGACGAGTCTTCACAGAAGAGAACCGCAGTATTGAATGCGCAAAAGAATCCATTTTAATCAATATCAAACAGTTGGTTCAGGCAAAATGCAAAGTTGATCCAAATGATAAACCAACGAGAAAGGACTTACGCATCTTAAAGATATTTCAACTGGAAGCCTTCAGTAGTTTCCCCTCCGGAGGAAACAGAGCCCTCACCTCCTCTCCACTTCACAGCTGGCAACTGCCACCTGAAGCTTGCCTCAAATTGAACTTTGATGGAGCTTCGAGGGGTAACCCAGGTATTGCTGGAATCGGAGGAGTCATTCGCAATCACAGAGGAGACATAATCCACATTTTTTGCAGGTCGTTGGGGGAATGCACGAACAATGAAGCAGAATTCACAGCGATGGAGCAAGGTCTAAAGATTCTCAGGTCCTTCAGACAGGGTAATTTCATAGTGGAGGGGGATTCTTCTTTGGCAATCTCTGCGGCTAAGCGCCTTCAAGCAGGTACTCAAACCAGTAAAGTCACCAAACATTGGAGACTGGCGAAGGCTACCGAGAATATAGCGGAATTGATAGCAGATCTGAGAGGCATTGTCTTCCAATCTATCAGAAGAAAGGTAAATGGCCTAACCGATTTCCTGGCAAACCACGGGGCTGACACACCGCACCTCATCACGAACAGTTGTTGGCAGGACGTAGACTGCCCTACCCTCAAGATGAAATGCGCACAGCTGGCGGAAAAGGACAATATCCACGTCGACTCATCCTAGGGGGTGACGGCCCCAGCACCAGGCACCGGGATGAGGAAATCATCGGCATCAGCATTAATCATGACCACAGTGAAGGAGTGACAGGACATCTAGGACAGGGAACGTCCTGGCGGCGGTATGCCAGCACAAGAATCGATCATCACGGTTCAACTTATCGAACCAACTGCAGCGGCATTGGCCAATCAGTTACCTATGGCAGGAATTCGCATGGCAAGGCACCCAGAGCATTTATGTCAAACCATAAAGAAGTAGAGGGACTTGAAGCTCGGAACAGGAGAAATCAGCAGGCCGATACACAGAGTACCCCCGCTACTTCCAATCACCGTTATGATCTTTCAACTGTACAGCATACTTGGCTTCAAGGCAATAAAGTCATGAGCAGCCACTTCCTCTATGATTCTGCCTGCAACGGCCTCATTTGTGCGAACCTCATTCCCATTCATCGGTACCCGAAGCTTAAGCGGGACAGCTACCATCCTTAGGCGATTTCATAAACAGAGACGCTACAAAGCAAGACATCGCAACCCTGTTTATCCCACATCTTATCAAGCGAAGGGTGAGAACAATTCTGCCAACGATAATCGGTATAGCGGGAGAAGGCATAGCAGGAAAATCATGGATGCGGGAGGCAGTCGCTGCGCTGCAGCGAATCAGGACCTCTATGAAGCAAAGAAAGGGTATGAGACCCGCGCCATTGCCAAGCACAAGCGCAAGGTGGCGGATCTGGAGGACAAGGTTAAACAGGAAGAGAGAGGTCGCACAGAGGAGGAGGTTGCGGTTGAAGTGGATTGGATGAAAGATCCAGGCACCCCTTCTAAGAGGGCTACTCAGTTCGTGCGCACCAAAGCAGAAAGCTGGCGCACAAAGACGGTGATAGCCAAAGCGCTGGAATCCATGGAAAAGGAAAGGCCGAAAATTATCACTGAAGTGAACTTAACCGACGCTCAGATGGCCAAAATCCTGGACTTCAACAACACTCTGGACAGTCGCATCACCAGGGTTCAGGATGCCATCCATGTCGTTGACCGTAAGCTTACTCTTCTAATCAAGCTGCTTAGAGACACCATCAACCAGGGCCCTACTGCCCCTCAGACTTCAAATGCTACGGAGCAGGGCGACAATTTACTGAATGCTATGCAAGCCAGGGTGAACACCCATGTTGCACAAATGGGCCTGGACACCATTGGTCTGTTGGGCAAGCATATCTAGTCTCTGCCTCTGCTCTTTTTTGTCTTCTTCTTTGGGTCTTCGGCTCCTTATGGCCTTTTCTGGGTTTATCTATGTCAATATCTCGGTCTACTATCTATCGAACCTCGTGATGTCTGCGAATAAGGTCTGCCATTGCCGCCCTGCGTGGTGTGCCTCAGGCATTTTAGTCTTGGTGGTTAGTCTGTCCCAGTCGTCCATCTGCTTCAGCAGAAATTTTGCACACTATTTTTTTATATAATATAACTATCTGATTTACACAAAAAAAAATGATCTTAAAAACGGAAAAGACATGAATAAGAAAAAAGAAATTGAAAAGCAAAAAAGCTCGAATAGAAATAGAAAACAATAATCATTGTAATGTTACCGCAAATCGAACCCACCACAGGCCGCCTTTCTTGTAATCAAGGATGACCTTGCAAATCGACCTTATTTGATTTGCAGCAAATAGTGCTATGCTTTAATAAAGATATAGGAAACATTGATTTGTCAAATGATACTTTAATTTATAATTTAAATTCAAATCTATTATACAAAATCTAAATTTATGATATATATTCTAAATGAAAATTCAAGTTCAAATCATAATTTCTTAACTCACTTAATCTCCTTCAAGTTCAAATCATAATTTCTTAACTCACTTAATCTCCTTGAGTTATTAAAATTAGTTCATATAATTCATCAATTTCAATAGAATTTCCTTATTTAATTAGACATTAATATTTATAATTTTTTAAATATTTAATATTTTATTATTTAATTTAATTTAAATTTATAATCATTTTAAAATTTAGAAAATTAATAATTTATTAAATTCTATACTATATTTTATATTAATAATAATAAAATAATATAAACAACAACCCAAAATGTTTGAATGAACCTATATAATATAAAATGACAACCCAAAATGTTTGAATAAACTTATATAATATAAAGTTACTATGTTTATATAATATAAAAAAATAAGTTATATTGTGAATGTTTTTTAAGATTAACCATATATATAAATTTTTATAAATGTTAATTTTATTTTATAAATATAATATAAAAAAATAAGTTATAATGTAAATATTTTTTAAGATTAACCACACAAATAATTAATTTTTTATAGATGTTAATTTTATTTTAGAGTTAATTGTTTACTAGTCAAAACACTAAAAGAATTTGAGTGTCCTTCTTGATGCCTGAGTATGGGATTCAATTACAATTACAGGTACATTTCCCCTGAACTTTGCTGTCATAGCAAACTTCAATCTTTTCATTTAGATTTTTTTACGTTAATTTCTTCTTAGTCAAACCACAGTAAAAATAGGGTATCAAAGCAGCCTTATAATCAGTATTTTCTTTTAACGGAGTGAAATATAATCAGTGTTTTCTTTTAACGGAGTGAAATTGAAGTCAAACAAGCCCGGTAATAAGTATTTTCTTTTAATTGAATGAGTGTATTTTATTTTAACCGGGTTTCTTTAGGTGGACTTCTATTGATTCCTTTAGCTGAGTTAGCGATCCATCAAATTTTCTCGAAAACTCCAACGAATGCTCTTCATTTAAAAGCAATAAAAAAATAGAATAGATTTTAAACACATGAAAGCCTGGTTTTCAAAAATATTATTTAAAAGCAGAAAAGCACATGACAACTCAGCGCAGTTTAAAAGATTGGTTTAAGCAATGGTGATTAAAAGATTAGTTTAACAACTTGAACACAAAGGTAAAAAGAAAAAAAAAAAGAAGAAGCTTAAAACGAAATCCTGGCTGCCTTTTCAGGAATGCTTGAGTGATTATATAGTAGCGACTGGCAGTTGATGAATGAAGAGTGATAGTAATTGGCAATGGAGACGAGGTTGTGCTCAGGAGGAGGAATTTTTACACAGTCAGAAAACCAGAGGGAAGGAAAGGCCGCAGACGATTGGGGTAATTTTATGTTCCCTTGGTTTAATCGGTTTGTTCCTTTAATTCATTCCACAGGGAATTTTGAATAACCTGACGAATTTTGTTTTTCTGTTGTTGAATGATTGAACAGGTTAAGCATGGACTGGACTCTGTTAGATATTTCTTTCTATCTCAGACACTCTGCTGTGATGCTCTAGCAGTTGTTTCCAATTAACCCCGGACGCGAGATCTTTTAACCATTTTTAAATTTTGAATTGAAGCAATACCCATGCTTTCTTGAAAATTTGACTTTCAAAATAAAATTTCAGAAAAGCTAACCGTTAAGAAAAGCCTAAAAAGATAGGCATGATTCACTATATATAGAACTCATCCACAATTTCATTAATGTATATTTCGTCTGTCTCTGATCTTCTCTCAGGCGTTGGTGGTTTGGCGTGTTATGATTGAATGTGTGGAGCGCTCCCATTTTTTTGTCAGCGTGTTTGAACTTTGTTCTCTTTCTCTTTTTTTTGTGTGGGGCTATGCCTGTTTCTTTGTGCTGTATGTTATTGCTATTTTTGTGGTTATGCATGGTGTGTTTGTAAAATCAATGCCTGTGAGAGAGAGTGTAGAACAGAGAGGAAAAAATTCTTAGAGAGCGAAAGATTTCGAGGCATAAGTATTTCTTGCCGTTCAATTACTGTACCAAACCAGCCAAGACAATCTCCATTCCTCTTCTGGTTCTGGTTGGATGGATGAGGTGAGGGAGATCTGGGTTTGTTTTTTTAATTTGATTTGATTCTTAAAATCAACCACAGTTGACGTATCGAATTCTCTCATTTCTGCTTTAATAACCTTAATTGTTTGCATCGAATTCTCTCATTTCTGCTTTAATAACCTTAATTGTTTGCAACTTTCTGTGCTAATGTGTATTTTTGTTTATTTAATTTCTGTTTGAAGCTTTTCTTCGATTATGTAAAAGTTGCAGAACTCAAGTGTAAATAGTGGAAAAATATTCTACAACGTATATTGTAGCACCTTCCCACTGCATCCTTGTGCGTTTTTCAGATTTGGTTACTTTCAATTAACAGCAATTGTGACTATTCAATAATTTATTTCTTCATTTTTCTCGGCTGATGGTGCTTTGTTTGTTTAATTCTTTCTGCCTCCAGAGCATCGGCTAATGAAAAGGTTATAATGAGGAGTTTCTGTGCTGTGATGTAAAGGTTATATACAGAAGCTAGAGCATCTATTCCAGTGCTTGCTCCGCTTTTCGAGCTGAGAATGAGGAGTTTCCAGAGTTTCAACCGCCGCAAAAGAAAGATGCCTAAGAAGCAAGGTTAGTATTCTTTTTTTTGTTGATTGCCCTGTTCTGTAGATGTTTAGTTGTTTATTTTAGAAAGACGAAGTGGCGCGGCCTATTTATTTTCCTTGCTATTCTCGTAACCATATTGTTAGGCGAAATGGCGCGGCCTATTTAAACAAAAGAAAAGAAATCTAGCCTATCTATACCCTTACCTTACAGATAGGTATTCATTTCCTTTGTTTTATGAGGTTTAAACAAACAAAAATCTGGCCTATCTATACCCTTACAGACAGATAGGTATTCCTTTCCTTTGTTCGATGACCCGAATGGTGGGCGATCCTTACCTTAGCTTCAGGATGGTGAGCGATCCTGATGCTTCTTATGCTTTAGTAATTGCTCCGGCAGTATTCTATCATTAGTATTCTAACATTCTACCTTGGACTTTAATTGTGTGGGATCGTTTAATGAATATTCTCACAACACCCAGGGCTTTGTTTGGGTGCATAGTTTTATAAATGAATTTATTGATTGGCTTTAATAGTTTTATGAATGAATTTGAGCATTATATATGTGTGTGTTAGTGGGGTTAATTAGATTATTCCAGAATGTTCGTTCGTGAATAGGAGCGAGTTGTATTTTTTTGGCTGATCGTTAAGACTCGCCCCTTTCGGTTTCCGTTGATTGTGCAATTCGAAAGCGACAGCTCGGAAGAACCCCGGATATTGATTTAGACGTAGAGATGCCCGCAGGAAGATCCCATTCTATTTTAATTTAGACGTAGAGATGCCCGCAGGAAGATCCCATTCTATTTTGATTTAGACGTAGAGATGCCCGCAGGAAGATCCCATTCTATTTTAGACGCAGCTTTCTGTTTAACGCAACAATTCGATGGATGTTTTGATTGGTTAAGAAAGCACAGGGTGAAATTAATTTTGATGGCTTTCCTTTTCTCCACACTCGGTGTACGCCTTGTCAAAGGGTGTGCCTGTTGCAATATATCGTTTCGTTGCAGTAATATCGTTCGGTAGGGTTTTCAGTGAGCATATTCTAAACAGAGCGTACGATTTCGAACCTGGTTGTTGGCCCGGGACCACAAGTACCAGATACCTTTTCATGGGTAGGAACCAGATGTACTTCATATGTATCTGTCTTTCCACTTAAACCAAAATCGACTTCAATATGCAGTAGTCTATAACGCGACTTTTTGAAAGCCTTTCCGGCGGATTTTTCCGGCCAAAATCCGGCAACAATTCATTGGAATCCCATGTTTGATAGCTAGTTTCTGCACAATCAATGGCTCCCACGGGTTTTTCAGGGCGCTGAATCCAAATATACAGTTAAAAAACCATTTTAACTGCTAAAAATCAAGATTTAACCTCATTTCTTTCGCCGGATTCCGTCACCGGAATCTCCAAAAAGTCGCATTATAGACAACTCCCTTCAATATATCCTTACACTTTCATCCTTCACTTTCAGGCCTCTTTGAGAGTGCTATATATAATTGTGTTTATAATTATTACCTGTTCATTGTTACTATAATCCTCTTTTTTTTCACCTCAAACCCAAGCAAGCATTGCTTAGTTGAATCTATTCTTGAATAAATTCATCAAATATTTTGTTTAAATCTGTTCAAAGGGCAACTCGAACTCAAACTCATGCCACCCTTATTCCTTCTGTCTCTGTTTGGTTTAACATGAACCCAAGGCGTAGGTCAGAAGCCAATAGCCCAAGGTGCATACCTGCCAACCGAATTGAATCCTGACGTGAATTAGAATAAATATAAGTTTTGGGTACATTCGCGGAATCTTGTTGTTTCCTTAGCCTTTCTGCTTTACACATATCTTGTGTTGTCTCTACATTGCTATGTTTCTAGGTTGGAGCCGGAGTTTATTGTTTTTATTGTTTTTACTTGGTAACGATTTTTGCCTGGGGAAGCTCCAGATTCCAATAGAGAAGAACCCAGAAATTCTTACAACTTTATTTTATTTTTTTTAATATTAGTTAAAGGCTTTTTTTTATTTCAAGTTATTCCCAGCACAAAAATCAAAATCAAATCTCGGAAAAATATGTAGAAGTCTTTCTTTATTAGGAAAAATACAGGGGAGAATGAAATTATGATAGATCATATGCAAGAGTGGGAAATAGGATTGTGATGATGATGAGAAGATAAAACAGTCATACTACTTGACATTGATTTTTGTTTTAACCAGTTAGGTGGCAAAGATTATTTCTTCCTCTTTGTTATTAATGATTAAGTAGTTTTATCAATTATATCACAACCTGT
>APFE030361783.1:12449-23348 GCA_000404065.3 Pinus taeda
ATATATATATAGTTCCACCTTATCTTCTATCTCATCTTCAAACAAAAGACACGTCTTGCTGCAAATTTTGCAGGGCTTCCTCGTTCTCGCATAGAAAAACAATGATTGCAAAAATGATCATGGTTGGGGTAAGTAAGGTTCTGTCAGCAAACATAACACATAGTTGTTCTACACCTAGTGCACTTCAAGATATTGCATCCATCAATATTTACTAACTCAGCCTTCCAAGTTTTACATTCTCTTACAACGACCTTTGTCATCCTCTCTTCCACTCTTCCACGATGAGCAGTGTTAGATATCCTTTCATTCTCTTCACACAATAATGGAAAGTGACTCGACTCCTTGCACTGGATGCATGAAGACTTCGAAAATTTCGGATTTGGACTGCTCATAATTTGTACACACTTGTACATTTCGTATGGAATGCCTCAAAATGGACAATAAACCAGGTTTTCCAGTTTGGCTTCAATTATAGAATCTTTGGGTTAGCTCAATTCATATCTTTCAATGAAATCATTTGGAAGAGCCCTGTGAATATCAGACAAAGGAATTGGCTCTGTGCATCCATGAGTATTCATTTAGCCGAGATAGCTTGTTTCTTTATAATTTCCATCAATGATTTCCTCTATTTGTCCTCGTACACATCCAAAACAAAATTGATGATGGTCTCTGTGTTGTACTATATTTTCAAGTGGAAATTCATCACAACAACACCCACATTCCTTATGTCATAATTCAGATTCATTTTTTGAACTTCCTACATTGGAAGAATCATAAACAACTATTTTTCCATCAGTAGAATAGGAAACATACTCGGAACATTATGATTGTAGAGAATCAGTCATTGTTAATGGGAGAGAAGAGGCTATAGAATTAATAATATTCAATAGTTGATGAATATATTTTCTGTAATCCCAAGAATTCTCTGTGTACCGTTAGAATATTCAAAATCGTACAACTCTGAACAATCAAGTGACATGCATGACATTAGTTACAAAAGAATGATTTTACTTAAATACGAATCAACCTAAATTGGAATGCACCCACGGATGACCTGACGGGTCAAAACAAGGCCAAATGGCCCAAACATTACCTATCCCCTTAATGGATAATTAACTTCCTGGTCATATCCATGTGGGGTAATCATATAAGCCCACTGAGGTAATTTTGAGCTTTGAATGACATGCTCCCAACAAAGTGTCTTCTCGGTAACTAGCTGACATCATCATTTAGCTCTATCAAAATAATTTTCTACACAATTGACTTTATTACTATGCAAATTTTAATTTCTTGAGAATATCAAATTATTCTCTCCTATTTGCAAATAGATGGGAAGTAATTTGTTTTTTATTTGGTTTTACACTATTACCCATTTATTACTCACTATCGAAATTTTATGTTGTGGTTTATTAAATGAATATTATGATCAAATGGTTATAACTATATCACAGATTTAGTCAAATACTACAACAATATGTCACATGTTCACACCAATAAAAATCCAATTACATATTCCAAAGTCAAATGAATATGCATTAGTTCCTTAATGGTAAAGGAATATGCATCAATTTCTATCACGATGTAAAGATAAATATGTATTACAAATTACAAAAACCAATAAAACGTATGATTATGGAATTTGTAAAACATTTCCACAGGGAATATGGTATCAGAAATATGCTGAGTGGTTGGTGAGTAAAAGATAAAATATTCTTTGGTGAAGGAGATAGAGTTTATGTTATGAGAGCCAAATTCATGGTTCTACCAACATTTTAAATGACTTCATATTTATTTGATGAGATATATTTGTGATGTACCTCATTTTCACCTTATATTTTTTCCACTTCCGTAAATATCGTTTCAACAATAAATTCTTCTCCATATGAAATATGTCTTCAAAATAAAAGTGGAAACATTAACCATATTCCAAATTTGAATTTGTAAGTGTTATGTTTTCATTTAACACCTTTACAATGATTTTTGTTTCAACACTTTGAGTATAATTTGTTTATGCTTAGTTATTTCATAACCATATGGAGGTTTTTAATTTGAGACCCCAAAGATAAATATCCTATTACTATTAAAAGCCTATTGGTTGCTAATATGTTTACTTCTACAATCTTCTTTGCGATAAGATTTGGCCAATCATAATGCTTAGGAAGATAACGATACTTTGTTCCATTTATAACAATAGGAATAGACTTTTTCACATATATATATATATATATAGATATAGATATAACTTGTGTTTGCATATACATTATATCATGGTTTCTTGTCCGATTTTTACTCTAGCCAAAAGAGTTGTGTGTTGTGTGTGTCCCCTCCTTGTTCACTAACAAGCAATTTACCATATACCTTTTTACTCAATCATTAAACTTATACATTCTCCCTTACTACTTGGTATCTTTGGATATGTCACCACCCATGCAATTGCTTCCACTTGGCATATCATGTTTGGGTTAGTTGTCCTCGATCACATGATGTTAAGCTCTACAACAATGATGAAACAAGGACTAATGAGTTTAAAAAACAGATATACAACTAGGTAGACTACTTTTACCTTTGTTAATTTACTTTTGATGATTCTTCTCCTGTTGTGAGGATTCCTTGCTTTGGAGAGACTAAATGATGGTTTTGAACCTAGACCTTTACACATGATAGGTCTTCTTAGTGCAATTAGCCATTAGTAATTTCATTATTTCCTCCATTTGGAATCTAAGCTTTCATCCATGTGGCCATTTTTTTAAATACACAGAGATAAAACAAAATTTTACTCTTTCATTTCAAAAGAGGTAGATTTTAGCTCTCGTAACCTCACATTCTATTTCTAATTATTACAGTGCTTAACCTTGTAGGTCTTGAGAGGGTTTACAACATATTTGTCGATGAGGAACCAATTTGGGGTTCTATCTATTTTTCAAAGGATGGCTACAAAGTTTCAAAATGGATTCAAGGGTTTTACTTTTCCATTTACATCTTATGTAATTTCTCTCAGCCTCTCCTCTTACATTTTTGTTGCTAGAGATTTAGACTTATTTTATTTTCCTCCTTCTCCTCTATATATGTTTGTATTTAATTTTCTATTCTTATGGCTTCTCATTTAAGGTTATGGAGAATAATATGAAACTATTTCCCTCAAGAGGTTCAACATAAACTTCATAGGTGATATTTGTTACTTTATTTCTACAATGTACTTTTTTTCTACCATATTCCATTGGAATAACAATTTTCCCTCCTAATTTATAATGGAACGGATTGAAGCCCATCTAAGTTTTTTTCCTTAAATTTTTTCCTTGAATGAGGTTTATTTCTTAATTTAACATGCTAGGTTTTTGACCCTTTACCATGGTTTTAACAAATGACCCTGATATCTTTGTCTTCGGGTTTTTCTTTTTAGCCTACATAGACATTCATTGAGAAGGAACTTTTTCGTAGTAATTTGCATACGTATATTTAAATTCTTTCCTATGAAAATTTGTTATGAATACAATATCCCGGAAATGGTATCATATTGTAAATGTTGTTTGTAACTTATTTGTCTTCTTTGGCTTTGCACTTATCCGAGCTATGATTTGTGTACATAGATATCAGCCCATGGTAAAACTCTGACATTTTGATCATGTTTCCCATTCCTTTAATACCAGCTTCCCCTTATATATTCACTATATATATACACATTCCTTTAGTACCAATTTCCCCTTGTATCATTTTGCCCATATGTGGGATATTATCTTAAACTTGACGATGTGAAGGTAATTTGATTATTATTTGATATATTCCCTTTGTTTTTAATTATTAAATAGTATTTATCTGATGGTTCAATTCTTATGAAATATCAAGGGTTCCCGTTCACATAATTCAATTCTTGTTAACACAATGTAGTTTGTTCTTGAATTTAGGCTTCTGTGATCCATAATAGTTGTAAGAAGAACTTCAGCATAAATCACATGAAGAAAGACCTTTGTCGACACGTTTCGAACCAACTTGTCCTAACGATGAACAACACTGGTTGGTTCGCAACGCGTCGACAAAGGTATTTCTTCATGTGATTTACCTCGAAGTTCTTCTTACAAATGTAGTTTGTGTTTTAACCTTATTCCTTGTCATATATCTAACTGTCAAGACAACAATTTAGCACATCTTTTCTGTTAAGAAAAGGGCTCAAATGGTTTTGGGTTGTTGTAATTGCAACCAGGTCACCAAAAACTTGCTTGAAGTAGTGATCAAACATATAGTCAACTATTTTCTATATACAACATATCCTTGTAAGTAGTGTATATAATGATTTTGTTAGCTCATCAAGATATTGTTTCCATCACCAACAACCTGATTTATCCATGGGTGATCAAATGATATATTATTGAAGTTAACCATCGAAACTAAGACACCCCTGAGTCACTTTTTAGAAGTGAACCATATTTGATGTGGACGCTCTTGATTTTTTTGTATTGAGTGGATGGAACTATAACATTTCATTTTTTTTTACTCAAGGATGCCTATGATTTATGTGGGGATTTAGATCATATTGAAAGAGATGGCTTCCTGCATGCTGCACGCTAAGTCACTACCTCATAAGCTATGGGTTGAAGCACTTAATTGTGCTAAATACATCTAGAATAGATCTCCTCATAGTTCTGTCAAGGATCAAACCCCCTTTGAGGCTTGGAGCAACCCTAAACTGAAGGTCACCCACTTTCATGTTTTTGGCTCCCGAGCATGGGCCAGGATCCCCTCTGAAAAGAGGAAAGCTCTTAATCCACAAAGCATTGAGTATATCTTTGTTGGACACCCTGATGGTGTGAAGGGATACTGACTCGTGATTTCCTTTATGGACAAGCTCATCATTGAGTGAAGTGTCAAATTTGAGGAAAGTCTCTTGCATGCACCTCAATTGCCGTATGCAGACACCTTTTATCTACCTCATGTTTGAGAGGATGACTCAGTACACTCAGATGCAGATACAGGGCATGCAGATGTGGAGGCAGAGCATGTAGATGCGGAGACAGAGTCCTCAAATACAAATCTAATGCATGCATATGATGATCTACATCTAAGCCCAGATCATGCTTCCAACAGTGAAAATAATTCTCCTGTCATAAATCAGAGAACAAGGAGCTTAAGTGAGATATATCCACAAGACCACCCAGCTGCTAGAAATGGTCTTGTGGGGGGTAATTCTGAACTGCGAAGGGTTAGATTAGATTTTATTGAGCCTCCTCTTGCCCTTACTGCCACTAAACCAACACCATCCTTACATTTTCATTTGGGTCAGTCTTTTGATTCGTAGTCTTATGTTGAGGCTGTTGGGCATCCCTCTTGGGAGTCTACCATGGAGGAGGAGCATAACTCCCTCCTCAAGAACCAGACCTACGATCTGGTCCCCCTTCCTTCAGGAAGGAAACTTGTCTGATGCAAATGGTTCTACAGGACCAATAATGTTGTAGATGGAAAAATCACTAGACAGAAAGACAGGCTAGTAGCTAAAGGCTTCCTGTAAGTACATGGCATTGATTATGATGAGACCTTTTCTCCAGTAGCAAAGTTCAATACTTCTTGCACTTGCCATTGTGACGTCCCAGGGGTGGGAAGTACATCAAATGGATGTGAATAATGCATTTCTTCACAAATACCTATCTGAGGAGATCTACATGGAGCAGCCACATGGTTTCATTCAGGATTCATCCTTGGTCTGTAGACTAAAGAAGTCTCTTTGTGGCCTTAAACAGGCCCCGAGTGCTTGGTATGCGAAGATGGATTCTTTTCTCTTATCACAAAACTTTGAAATATGTAAGTCTTATCCGAATTTTTACATGCTCAAGACACATGATTCTCCTCTTATATTAGTTTTGTATGTGGATGATCTCCTGATCTCCAGCAGCTTGGCTTCAACCATTGCTACAATCAAGAGGTCCTTTCACGATAGGTTCTTGATGATGGATATGGGTCCATTACACTTGTTTATTGGTCTCGAGATCACCCAGGATGTTGGCATCAAACTTTCATAGGCTATGTATGCATGGGATCTCCTCGAGAGATTTCACATGACTGACTACAAGCTAGCACCGACTCCTTTTCTATCTAGGGTCCACCTTGAGGATGGATCTGACACTCCATTAGTTGGCAGTACTCTCTACCGACAACTAGTGTGGAGCTTACTTTACCTCACCCACTCCAGACCAGATCTATCATATGTAGTAGGGGCAGTTTCCAAATACATGCAGGAGCCACATGAGCTACACTAGAATGATACCAGGCACATCCCCTAATATGTGCAAGGAAACATCACCTTCGGGTTTCACTCTGCAGCAGGCACTGCATTGAATCTCCTTATTTAATTCCTCTATTTTTATTGATCAACCAAGTGTCGCGAGCAACAATTACCAATCGAAATTCATTTGTAGGATAAAACTCAGGGTGAAACTCTACTATTAAGGGACCATTATTATATTTAAATCTAATCTCCTTTAACTGAATTATGTACTTATACTCTCAATTACCAAGTGATGCAGAGCTAAGATTTTTTGTTTTGGCCTAATTGATTCGTATCATTGTATATTATATTGATCTATGCTCTTGGTATTTCAACGTGTTGTTCTACTTATTATCATAGCTACATTGTTCATATTAACAGTGAGTCAAAAAAACAATATTTTTCCATAAGAATTACGTTTTAAACAAACATACATAGCTCTTCTCCCTTCAGAGCATATTTGTCTCAGAAATTGAGGAAATTTGTTGTAAAGTCTCTTAGCAAAACTTAGGATAAATCTTTTAAAGGTTTGGTATTCTAACTAGAAGGTGTGGCATTGTTTTCTCACTATATTAGGACATTGCAATCTCTTATTTTAATGGTATGAGTGTGTTTCCTTTGCTTGCAAAGTGTGAAGGTTATAAAGGGATCCTTAGGAAATCAAACCAAGTGAATTAAAATTCATCCTCTAAGCTCCACTTCTGGTGAAACTGTCTCCTAGCTAGGGTTCCATTTGGGATACCTATGTTATCCTATTAGGATAAGCTTTCTGTGGCATCACAAATTTTGAGGATGGAGCAACTAGATTCGTGCTTCATGGTATAAATTTGAAGTGCATATGTTTCGTGAATCATGCTAATTTTTTATTAGGGCCCATTAGTATGAGACCTAGAAACTCCCATTCAAGGTACAAAAGCATTGTTATAATAAACACTAATCTATGCACTAACAATAACACGAAAATTGGAAAATGTATGATGCTAAGAAATTTAATAACAACGTTCATAAATAAGGTAAAGTCAACTTGCATAAATACGCTTTCACTTCACTCAACTCAATCTACTATACATTTAATGAGCCTATTGCACATAATGTTGTATATTTAAGAGCAAGATCCCTTACCGCAGCCATAAATATTTCCAATGTCAGTTACTTCACTTTTGCACATTCGTCATTTGTATCCTAAACCTAAAACAAAAATCAACATAAGCGAACTCCAAGTGCAAATCAATGCTCAGAATGAAGAGCAGAAAATCAATCAGTGGTTAGAATGAAGAGCCTAAAAACTAACAATGTGTGACTAAAAAATTAATTTTACTTAAAAAAATTCAAGGAAGAATGCATTTAATCCATATTAAAGCATTGCCCTTGAAATTTTCCTTTATATTTTTAAGAAAAAAATATGAATCAAACTTTTGTGATTCCATCCACTAAAATGATTTTTATTTCTTATTTCTACACCAATTGAGTTTAATAAAAATTGATATATATATATAAATATAATATTATATATATATACCCACATTATCTTCTATCTCATATTCAAACAAAATACACGTCTTGTTGTAAATTTTACAGGGCTTCCTTATTCTCGAATAGAAAAAGAAAGATTGCAAAAATGAGCATGGCTGGGGTAAGTAACGTTTTTTCAACAAACATAACACATACTTGTTCTAGACCTAGTGCACTTCAAGATATTATATCCATCTCTTCCACTATTCTATAATCAGTAGCGTCAGATATCCTTTCATTCCCTTCAAACAATAATGGTAGGTGACTCGGCTCCTTGCACTGGATGCATGAAGACTTCGAAAATTTTGGATTTGGACAACTCATAACTTGTACACACTTGTACATTTTGTATGGAATGCCTCAAAATGGACAATAAACTAGGTTTTTCAGTTTGGCTTCAATTATAGCATCCTTAGGTTGGCTCAATTCATATCTTTCAATGAAATCATTGGGAAGAGCCCTGTGAATATCAAACAAAGGAATTGGCTATATGCATCCATGAGTATTCATTCAACGCAGAGAGCCTGTTTCCTTATAATTTCCATTAATGATTTCCTATATCTGTCGTTGTATGCATCCAAAATAAAATTGATGGCAGTCTCCGCACTATACTATATTTTCAAGTGGAAATTCATCACAACAACACCCACATTCCATATTTCATAATTGAGATTCAGTTTGTGAAAATCCTACATTGGAAAAATTGTAAACAACTATTTTTCCATCAGCAGAATAGGAAACTTACTCCGAAGATTATGACTCTAGAGAACCAATCATTATTAATGGGAGAGAAGAGGCTACAGAATTAATAATATTCAACAACTGATGAATATATTTTATGTAATTCCCAATAATTTTAGGTGTACAATTAGAATAGTCAAAATCGTACAACTATGAACAATCGAGTGACATGGGTGACATTAGTTACAAAAGAATGATTGTAGTTAAAAATGAATCAAGGTAAATTGGAATGAACCCACGGATGACCTCTCAGGTCAAAATAAGGCCAGTTGGCCCAAACATTATCTATCCCCTTAGTGGATAATTGAGTTCCTGGTATATCCATGTGAGGTGATCGGATAAGCACAATAAGGTAAATTTGAGCTTTGAATCACGTGCTCCCAACAAAGTGTCTTCTGGAAATTTTATGTTGTTGGTTATTAAATAAATATTATGATCAAAATGGTTATAACTATATCACATATTTAGTCAAATACCACAACAATATATGGCGTGTTCACACCAATAAAAATCCAATTATAGATTCCAAAATCAAATGAATATGCATTAGTTTCTATCACAATGTAAAGATAAATATGTATTACAAATTACGAAAACCAATAAAACATATGACTATGGGATTTGTAAAACATCTCGATAGGAACCATGGTATGAGAAATATGCTTAGTGGTTGGTGAGTTGTAGATAAAATATTCTTTGGTAAACGAGACAAAGTTTATGTTATGAGAAATTTTGAGAACCCCTAATTCTACAAGATGGCTAGGATAGCTTGAATACAAGAATAGAGGATTTGCATATTTTTCATGAATGGTCAGATGCACTTAACAACACAATCATTAAAATTATAAGTCTGCTCAACTAGGTTATTAGATTATGAACAAAAATATAGAGCCAAATTCATGGTTCTGCCAACATTTTAAATGACTTCATATGAAATGTGTCTTCACAATAAAAGTGGAAACATTAACCATATTCCAAATTTGAATTTGTAAGCAATATGTTTTCACTTAACATCTTTACAATGATTGTTGTTTCAACACTCTGAATATAATTGGTTTAGGCTTAGTCATTTCATAACCATAAGCTTCTTTGCGATAAGATTTCGTCAATCATAATACTTAGGCGGATAGCGATACTTTGTTCCATTTATAACAATAGGAATAGAATTTGTCATATATATATATATATATATTATATATATTTAATATATAATATGATGTAACTTATGTTTGCATATACATTATATCATGGTTTCTTGTCCCATTTTTAATCTAGTCAAACGAGTTGTGTGTTCTGTGTGTCCCCTCCTTGTTCACTAACAAGGAATTTCCCATATACATTATTACTCAATCATTAAACTTATACATTCTCCCTTACTAATTGGTATCTTTGGGTATGTCTCCACCCATGCGACTAATACCACTTGGCATATTATGTTTTGGTTAGCTCTCCTCGGTCACATGATGTTAATCTCTACAACAATGATGAAAGAAGGACCAATAATTTTAAACAACAGATATACAACAAGGGTAAACTACGTTTACCTTTGTTCATTTACTTTTGATGATTCCTCTCCTGTTGTGAGGGTTCTTTGCTTTGAAGAGACTAAATGACGGTTTTGAAACTAGACCTTTACACATGATAGGTCTTCTTAATTCAACTAGCCATTAGCAATTTCATTATTTCCTCCATTTGGAATCTAAGCTTTCATCCATGTGGCCATTGTTTTCTAAATACATAGAGGTAAAACAAAATTTTACTCTTTCATTTCAAAACAGTTAGATTTTAACTCTCGTAGCCTCACATTCTATTTCTAACTATTAGAGTGTTTAACCTTGAGGTCTTCAAAGGGTTTACAACATCATTGTCGATGAGGAACCATTTTGGGGTTCTATCTAGTTTTCAAAGGATGGCTACAAAGTTTCAAAACAGATTCAAGGGTTTTACTTTGCCATTTACATCTTATGTAATTTCTCTTAGCCTCTTGTCTTATATTCTTGTTGCTAGAAATTTAAACTTATTTTATTTTCCTCCTTTGTATTTAAATTTCTTATTCTTATTGTTTCATGTTTAAGGTTATCGAGACAATAGGAAACCAATTCCCTTAAGAGGTTCAACATAAACTTCATAGGTGATATTTCTTACTTTCTTTCTACAATGTACTTCTTTTCTACCATATTCCATTGGGATAAAAAAATTCCTTCCTAATTTATAATGGATCGGATTGAAGCCCATATAATTTTTATTCAAGAAATTTTTTCCTTGAATGAGATTAATTTCTTAATTTACTAAGCTAGGTTTTTCACCCTTTACCATAATTTTAACAAATGACCTTGATATCTTTGTCTTTGGGCTTATGTTTTTAACCTACACAGACATTCATTGAGAAGGAC
>APFE030361800.1:5422-29150 GCA_000404065.3 Pinus taeda
AGAAGGCAAAATGACTATGAGCCATTTTGCCCCTACAGTGCAGCAACCTCAAACAGCTGCAGATTACATAAGGACTAATCTGGAAGTCCTTTCAAAAGACATCCACCCCATGGACCAAATAGAACTCCACAAGAAGACGGGTGAGATGGTCTATGCCACTTTGGCAGATAAGACCTTGATCAACTACAGGCTGCAAAACAGTTTGAATAACACGGCAGCTCAGCTTGAGTTGGAGAGGGCATCCTCTCAAGCCAAGGACAACAGGATCAAGGCATTGGAAGAAATCAGCATAGAGTTTGGGCATGATCCCAATGATGTTAAGGCCATACAGGAGGTCCTTAAACTAAGGGATGCAGACATAGCTGCAATTAAGAAGAAGATGAAGATCCCACCAACTCTACATCCACAAACAGATGAAGTTGCCCAGCAGAGGCAACAAAAGGATGTCACCGCATTATTGATGACTCTATATAAAGAGCTGGTAGACACACAGCAAAAGCTGCAGGACACAGAGACAACACTGGAAGCAGCACTACAAAGGAGAGAAGAAGGGCAGTCTTCCAAGCCGCCCACAAAAACAATAGACCTTGAGGAGACCCCTCAAGACACCATCCCTCCAAAGCAACAGGCATCAGAAACAGCTCCAGCCACTACAGAGCCAGCCACTACAGCACCACCAATAGAAAAGACTAAGAGCTTAGACATGCAGAAACTAAGGCAGGAACTTCAGGTGCTAGAAGCTCAGATGACAGAGCTCAGCCAAGCCAAGGACAGCTTAGCCAAAATAGAAGAGAAATATGATAAGTCTAAGCAAAATGTAGCTGAGAGAGAGAGAGAAGTGAAAGCTCTAAAGAAGACAATTGTAGAGCTAGAAAAGCAGCTCAATTTTGAGAAAGTGACAGCAGAGCTCATGCAAGTGATTTGGACTGCCATTGGAGAATCAATAACTAACCAGTGGGAGTACATTGATGCTATATATGAACAAGTGGGACTCATTGGCAGGGCTAGAAAAGAGCTTCAAAGAGCAAGAAACTCCCTAGGCAACATGGCAGACCTTGCCCCCAGAATGATTGAGGTCCTCAACTACAGAACAAGTTCCCAGTTGGTGAAAATGGGAATAGGTAATAGGACTGAAACCATTTCCCTGATCAAAAGAGCCACAACAATGAAGAATTTAATCCAAACCCTAGACAGGAGAATCCAGGATATGCAAGCAGACATAAACAAGTTTCAGAACAGGTTCGCAGCCCTGCAGGACAGAGGGCTCCCTAGCTTGCTAGAATCAGGGAAATTACTCTCTCACGAAAAATATATCAAGAGGGTAAGTGCTTTTGCAGCAATTCAGATTGCTGAGACACCAGGAACATCTGCAGCAGGCCCATTAACAGGGCAAATTCTTTTTGAAAAGTTAGATAATTTGTTTTTTTATTAGAAATGAAGTTTCACATCTGTTTGATGAGCCCCCTCATTTCTACAAGTATACAGAAGCTGATGAGACCTTAGGGTCAATTTTGAGGCCTCAGCTTCCCCCTCCAGACACATGGCAAGATTTGATAAAGTTACTTTTAAATCAAAGTTGAGAAGAGTAAATCTTTTATTAAAAGGTTTATATTACATCAAAAGGGAGGATAAAAGCCATGACAGCAAATATGAAGACGCTGAGCCAACTCAGCACAGGTACTCGGCATCAACAACAACATCAGCAGGTACAGGTGGCAGGGCCAAGAAGATACAAAAATCAAAGTGACAGAGCACTTCATTCTATATTTATGATAAAGCCACACAGCCGACTCCGCAGTGCCCAAAGGTCAAAGATTTATCCTGACAAGAGTAAAAGCTTTTAAGAAGCATTTATATTTGCAATTACTTCTCATCTACTCTCTTTGTACGAGTGTAAGAGATATTTCCCTCTCAGATGACTCCATACCTGAGATATTTTTGTATGTAACCTCTATATATTCCCCCTCGCGTTTGTTTAGAGGGGTTGGACTCCGGATGTAAAGAAGCTCTCGTTACATTTTCTGTTGCTCTTATACTGTAAAGATTCAGGGAGCTAATACAAAGAACAATGGGATTTCTACAGATATTGTATCTCATGATGCTCTGCTGGTGTGTGGCTCAAAGTTGCAGGATTCCTGTGTTTTCCATGGCTCAATAAGTTTTTCTCGTGGCTCTTTATTTCACCTGTGATCATCGTTATTTCATATGTTTTCCATGTTTTTCTATACACTCGAAAATCTAGGTAGTGAGGAAAAAGAATAGTCTCAGGATTTGGTCATTGGCTACCCTGAACTCAATCTAAGCTATCTTATATGTTTTCTTCTGATAAAGTATTTAAAGAGTAATTCTTCACTGCTACCTTTAATACTACATCATCACAGTGCGTTGTTGTTTTAGGAATTCAAGTAATTGCTCTTAGATAACAAACCTCTTTTACAATATTCAACTTAAGTAAAGAATTCTTCATTGCTCTTTGCCAAGTTGTTTCCATTTTCACCTCTCAATCTTTATAGTCTGTGTCACAGAATACATATAGGCCCTGTATTCATCCCACACTTCAGTCAAAACCTCATGGGAACAGTAGTCCAAGACCCCATTTCCCAATGGATTAGTTACCCTTAAAGTCAGACATTAAAAGCTATCAGAAGCATCCATCCTCCCAACCAAACACAAAAACAACCAAGAATGCACTCCATAACTAGCCTGAAACCTTCACTGAAAGCAGTGACATAACTAATAGAGAGAACCCTCTCTGACTACAGCTAGGCTAGAAGCTGTAGCCCAAAGATTGGTTAGTGGTTACCCCGGCCGTATCCTCTCTGGAGTCAAAGAGGACAACCTGGGTGTTAACACCATCCATCAACATCATGTTGGCTTCATGAATCATTCCCTTCAGTCTTTGGTCCAGATCCCAGGGGGTCTCACCTGGGAGCATCATGATGTCCTTAAACCCGATGATTGATTGTG
Source organism: Pinus taeda (assembly GCA_000404065.3). Classification (NCBI taxonomy): domain Eukaryota; kingdom Viridiplantae; phylum Streptophyta; class Pinopsida; order Pinales; family Pinaceae; genus Pinus; species Pinus taeda. The sequence continues at coordinate 8,390 of APFE030361800.1, forward strand.
TTTTCGACTTTGGCCTGCTAAATTCCCTATTCAACGCAGCTTGGATCTCTGTGATTCCTGCGATTGGATGGTCATTAGAATGCTTGATGTACCATGTTAATGCGCGATCCTGCAACACACTTACCAATGTATCCTTCCTAATATTGTCATCTGTGATGCCTTGTGCTTCCAATACTTCTGTTACCACGAACCAGAATTGGTCCGGATCTTCATTCCCTACTCCTCTGAATATCGATAGTTTAATCGCACTCGCCATACTGAACTATGGTGGTAGCGGAGGTGGGGTGGGTGGAGATGTAGGTGAGGAGAGTGAGACGAGTGGAAGTGTACGTGGAGGTGGTAAATGCAGAATGCGCTACCTTATCAGACTGACCGCTCCTCTTGGAGAAACTTTTGCGAGCTCTTCCTCGCTTTCCCGCGAGGGGGAAATTAAGGGACTGGTTTCTAATTCTTCACTAATTTCGCTTCTATAGATCTTCCCACTTCACGTAGTCCCAAATATTAATTTATTTGCATAACCTGCTTTTCACACAATAACATCTTAATCCAAGTGTTCAAAGATTTGATATACTTACCTCGCGGTCCCTTAAGGAAACGTTTCTCCACCTCACTGTAGCTGACAGTCGTGTCTACCGCGAACTTAGTGATGAATCCTCCTATAATTCAGTCGATTCAATGGTCCACAACTCGTGTGATCTTATCTCCTGATGCTTCTAGTCTGTGCACTAATTCTAGAGTCCACACGATTGTTTTGTCGAGCCTACAACTTCCTTGACTATCTGCTAGCTTCGCGATCCACTCATACAAGTCAGAAGGAAAGGATGCAAAGAAAATTTTGTGGATTTCCATATACAAGTAGCATTCCAGCCACTATTCCTTAGATACTCGTAGATTTCTATTTTCCTGCGCCGCGAACTCGTGAATCTTCTTGTCCAACCACTCTTCAATTTATTTCTTTGTTGGATTCCAGTGTCATGACATCAGACATCCCTTATGCAGATCCCATCCCGGAAATGGAACCATTTGTTGGCTTGTATGGGCCTGACCCAAGTTCGGATTTAGCCAAGAAAATCCCAGTACCATTGGCCCTTTCGGCAACATACCATGGAGCATGGACTGAGGTCTCAGCCAAAGTAATATGGGAGGGGGCTAGAACCAGGTTTCTGCACCCTGTGGATGTCTGATGAGCTTTTGGAGGTCCACTGTTTGACCCTGTGCACACGTCACTACGCGTACCTATTAGTCCTTTGCAACCTATGATGCTACTTCCGCACAACCCTACTCGGGGTGTGACCCGTATTATACCCAAGTTCCCTACTATTTAATCTGTTATTACCAGATTACTCAACTTATTTGTGTAAGACTAGCGATAATTAACCTTATATCTAGCAATCATATAGGTGCGCGTGATAAACAAAACAGTATAAATGTAAAGAAGGCAATACACAATCAGATGCATAGAAATTGGAATCAACTTCTCTTTATTATTCTTCGTTCAAGATTAAAGACTCGACATCACCCTGCGCACTCAGCTGCAGGGGTTCGCGCACTCACCTGTGGACTCTACTAGGCCTCTACGCACTCAGTTGCAAAGCCTCTTCCTACTACTATGACCCAATACACTTAGACTCTTACTCTATGCTCAGACCATGCGTATTCATCCATTTATCTGATATTCTAATTAGCTCTCTTTACAACTTAGAGCCTCGCTCTATTTATACAATCCCATGGTCTGCGGACCATGGGTAGGCTAACATGTCATTACATTACTTTACAATACTTAGGGCGGACAACCCTATGAATCAACCTATACTTCGCACTCTGTGCCTATAATTCATGGAGTCTTACAATACATTTGACCACAACTTGGGATTTGAGCCCCAAAACATGTTGTGGGGGGATTCCATGCCCAACACCTTGAATGAATTGCAGGTCTTAAAGCACAAGGAAGAAGCAAAGGATTTGAACCCTATGGGAACGACCTCAAATGTAGGACCTCTGGGTAATACCTTTTGTACCATGTTTAACTGTTTAAGTATTAGGACTGCATATTTGTGTGTCTGTTTATGCTGTATTCCCTCTGCTCTGTTGGGGTTCCCAACCCAAGACCCTAGGGTGATTCTACCCAAAAAAACAACTATATTATGCCTTGTTCACCTAATAATGACCTATAACTCATCTTAGGCTACTCGTGTCCAATCGTAACTCATCCCACTTAACAAGTTACCAAGTCAAGGCTCACAGCCAACCATGGCCATAAAACAACTAAGTAACATAGTTTACATCTTGACATGCCATAGCACTTGCCATGTCAAACAATCCCTTGGAACTATGTGGCATGTCTTGGAACCCCCTACATTCCTTGGCATGCTTTATCACTCCCTAGAACATCGTACCACTAATTTACATGCCCTAACACTCTTGCATGCCTTGGCACTGCCTACCATATAAATTTGTCACTCCCTCGCACACTTGGTACTCGTTGAAACTCCCTATCACACACTCTTATTTTTTCATTTCCATTCATTTTGAACTAGTTCTCCCCTGTGTTTCCGTCGGACTCCCTAACACCCCCTGACACACATTGGCACACCCTAGCACTTGGAACATCTTAGTATGTTGCCCTATCACTCTAGCATTCCTTGGCACTACCTAGCATAACATGTCACTCCCTCCTTAGCACACCTAGAACTCACTCACAATCCTTGTCACACACTCTTATTTATTCATTTCCATGCATTTAAAACTAGTTCTTCCTTGTGTTTCCATGACACTCCATAACACTCCCTGGCATGCATTGGTACACCCTAGCACTTGGCACATCTTGGCATGTTGTCCTGGCCTATAACATGCCTTGGCACTACTTAACATACCTTATAACTCCCTCCTTAGCACACTTGGAACTCACTGACACTTCCTGTCACAAACTCTTAATTGTTAATTTCCATGCATTATTTTCACCTATTATTCCCTTGTGTTTCCCTAACACTTCTTAACACTTCCAAGCATGTGTTGGCACACCTTGGCACCTAGCACTTCTTGGCCGCATGTCACTCTGGAACACTAGCATGACCTAACGCTACCTAGCATACCATGTCACTCCCTCCTTAACACACCTAGAACTCGATGAAACTCCCTGTCACACACTCTTATTCATTCATTTTCATGCATTTTGAACTAGCTCTCCCTTGTGTTTCCTTGGCACTCCCAAACACTCAACACATATTAGCACACCTTGGTATGCTTTCCTAGAACTCTATCATGCCTTGGAACTATATAGAATATCTTGTCACTCCTTCCTTAGCACACTTAAAACTCATTAACACTTCATTTCCATCAATTTGAAACTAGTGCTCCCTTGTGTTTCCTTGACACCTGGCCCTAACATTCCCTAGCATGTGTTCACCCCACAGCGTGGCACTTGGAAAATCTTGGTAGGCCTTAGCAGTTGGCATGTCTTGGCATGCCTACCATGCCTTGGAACTATCTAGAATGTGTTAGTACATCAACATTCCATAGCACACCTTAACACTCTGTAGTTGTCATGCCCTCATAGATAACCTTACCTTTTTTGTGGCTTGGGAACCCAACCAAGCATTGGAAAAACAATGTTATGCCCAACCCAAAGTCTCCCTTTGTTTGAAACTGCTTTGTCTAGCCCCTTATCACAACCATAGGCTTTCCTCCTACAAGTCCTATTATGAACTTCTCCTCGCACACTTCATCCTTGGGACACCTAGAATTTGCAGACACTCCTTGGCACCCACTCTTATTCATTCATTTCCATGAGTTTTGACCTAGTTCTCCCTTGTGATGCCCTTGTTGAAAAGTGTAACTAGGTTTGGTCTTCATAATGACATGTGTAATTATGATTTTATGTAATTGATGTAAAGAAGAAAATACAATTATTTTTTTAATGCATGAATCATGGGTTTCATGATCAAGGAATTTTATTTTTAGTTAAACCTCCCATTGTGAGCTATTAGGTTTGGTCATCAAGTCATAAAACTCATAGAGTCAATGTAAAATATTGAAGACCCATTTTGGGTATGTAATCCATTGTAAAAGAAAATTTATTAGCCCTCCAAGACCTTGTCACAAACTCTTCTTCAGGTCAGCCTAAGATGATTCCAGATTGTCAAGTCACCTTACCTATATCTCAAGTTGGTTTATTTTGATGAACGAAACACTATATATAGGGCATCAAAACCTTCATTTATGGAAAAGAAAATTCAATTAAGTAAGTCTGCAATAAGATGTGCAAAGATAACCAACAAAGATAAGGAAATGAAGAGTGAAGATTTTGTTGTTGTTTATGGGTCTATTTTAGGGTTAACACATCCACATGTGCGAAGGAAGGAAGAAATATCTACTGCATAAAAGGTCTAATGTCTTACTATTGTCCAAGAAGTTGAATCAAGGAAGAAGTTAAGTAAGGTTACAAGCAGAATTATAATAAGAGGTCATACCATCCAAGCAAAGAAGATCAAGGTTCAAAAGGTTGGTCAACCACACATGTTAGGATTTATTCAGGAGGGTCAAGAACTACAGATCTGATCAAGGGAACCAAAATTTGAAGGATAGATGAGCTATTGAAGGAAGAAGCTTGATCATCACTGATTCAAGGAGAAATTAGAAATTTGAATCAATGAGGCTTGTGACTTGGTCTTGGAGAGGTCGTTGATTCAAGGGTCTAGGTCATGGTCTTGGTATTCGTCAATTGAAGTCTCTATAAGAAGAATAATTCGTTTGGGTTTTCCTCTCATGTTGGAGAGGTTTTGGCCCTGGCTGATCGCCTATTATCTGTGTCTCTTGTCTCCTAATTGTTTATACATTGGTAGTTGTTTCATGAAGAAGAACACTATAATAATCCAAGTAAAGAGAATATCCTAATACTATGAAGTAAAAAGCATCCACAAGCAGTTATCATAAGAAGATAAATCACGTAATTAATATGCCTTAGATTTCTCAATAGCCTTGGCACTCCCTAACACTCCTCAATATGCATTGACAATGTCTGGCATGTGTTAGCATGCCTTTTCATTCCTTGGCATGCCATGAAACTCCTTAGCTATCATTCCCTCACAACTACCCTTACCTTTTCTGGGACTTGGGAACCCAACCAAGTCCTTCCTCGACTACAACATCTTGACCAAGTTATGGTTACTACAACTAGACTATGCCTTGTTCACCTTTAAACTGATTATAACTCATATTAGGCTACTTATGTCCAATTTCTACTTATCCCACTTAACAAGTTACAAGTTAGAAAGTCAAGGCTCATGTCCAAGTGTGGCCATAAAACAACTAAGAAACATAGTTTACATCATGACATGCCATAGCACCTTGCACATCTAATAATCCCTTGGCACTATGTGGCATGTGTTAACACCCCCTGCATTCCTTGGCATGATTTGGAACTCCATAGCACACCCTACCACTCCTTGACATGCCTTGACACTTTAGCATTCCTTGACATTGCCTAGCATATAACCTTGTCACTCCCTCCTTATAAAACCTAAAACTCATTAACACTCCCTATCACACATTCTTATTTATTCATTACCATGCATTTTGAACTAGTTCTCCCTTATGTTTCGATGGCACTACCTAACACTCCATGGCACATATTGACACACTTAGGAACCTAACACATCTTGGCATGCCACCCTAGCACTCTAGAATTCCTTGGCACTACCTAGCATACCTTGTCACTCCCTCCTTAGCACACCTAGAACTCGCTGGCACTCCATGTCACACACTCTTATTCATTTATTTCAATGTATTTGAAACTAGTTCTCCCTTGTGTTTCCCTAAAACTCCCTAACACTCCCTGTCATGTATTGGCACACCTTGGCACCTGGCACATATTGTCTTGTTTCCCTGGCCTCTAGCATGCCTTAACATTGCCTAACATACCTTGTCACTCCCACCTTAGCACATATGGAACTCACTGTCACTTCATGTTAGAAAATCTAATTCATTCATTTCCATGCATTAATTTGACTTGGTTCTCCCTCGTGTTCCCTGACACTCCCTAACACTTCATAGAGCACATTGTCACACCCTAGTACCTAACACATCTTAGAAACATGCTTCCCTGGCACTCTAGCATGATGTAGCACTAACTAACATACCCTGTCACTCCCTCTCACACACACTGACACTCCCTCTCACACACTATTATTCATTCCTTTCCATGCATTTTGACCTAGTGCTCCCTTGTGTTTCCCTAGCACTCACTAACACTCCTTATCAAGCATTGGCACACCTTGTCACTTGGAACATCTTGGCATGATTTCCTAACACTCTAGCATGCCTTGGCACTACCTAGCATACCTTGTCACTCCCTCCTTATCACACCTGGACATCGCTGACACTCCCGATTACACTCATATTCATTCATTTCCATGCATTCGAAACTAGATCTCCCTTGTGTTTCCTTGACACTTGGCGCTAACACTCCTTAGCATGCGTTGGCGCCACACCTTGGCACCTAAAACATCTTAGCATGCCTTAGCACTTGTCTTGTCTTGGAATTCATAGCATGCCTTGGAACTGCCTAGCATGTGATATTACTTCCTAGCATTCCCTGACACACCTTGGCACTCATAGATATGCTTTCTTTTTTGCGGCTTGGGAACCCAACCAAGTCATTGGAAAAATAATGTTGTGCCCAACCAAAAGTCTCCTTTGGTTTGAAACTTATTTTTCCAACCCCTTATTGCAACCATAGTATTGACTCCTGCAAGTTCTATTCCGAACTTCTCCTAACGTATTTCGTGCTTGGGACACCTAGAATTTGCTGACACTTATTGGCACACACTCTTGTTTGTTCATTTCCATGAATTTTGACCTATTTCTCCCTTGTGATGTCCCACCACTTCCTATCACTCCTCAACATGCATTGACATAGTTTGGCATGTCTTAGCATGCATTTTCATTCCTTGGTATGCCTTGACACTCATTATCTATAATGCCCTCACAACCACCCTTACTTTTTTTGGGACTTGGGAACCCAACCAAGTCCTACGTCGACTACAACAACTTGACCAAGTTATAATTACTACAACTAGATTGTGCATTATTCACCTAAGAACCACCTATAACTCATCATAGGCTGCTCATTTCCAATCTCAACTTATCCCACTTAACAAGTTACCAAGTCAAGGCTCACAGCCAACCGTGGCCATAAAACAACTAAGAAACATAGTTTACATCTTGACATGCCATAACACCTGGAATGTCTAACAATCCCTTGGAACTATGTGCCACATGTTAACATTTCCTACATTTCTTGGCATGCTTTGGCTCTCCCTAGAACACCCTAACACTCCCTAACACTCCTTAACACTCTAAAATGCCCTGGCACTACCTAGCATATAACCTTGTCACTCCCTCCCTAACACACCCGGGACTCACTGTCACTCCCTATCACACACTCTTATTCATTCATTTCCATTCATTTTGAACTAGTTATCCCTTTTGTTTTCGTGACACTCCCTAACACTTCCTGACATGCTATCGTAAGAGGTTGGCTCATTTTATTTTTGAACAAGTATGAAGAGGTTCATTGGGTCTAAATAAGGTTTGGAGTATTGAATCCACCCCTTTCATGTTTAAGCATTGGAACCTTATTTTTGATCCCACTCGGGAGAGACAAGACAAGGCCCCTATCTAGGTTTAGTTGCTGGGACTAAATGTACATTTTTGGTCGAAGCAGGCTCTTAGGGAAATTGGAAACATGCTAGGGGAATGCTTGGAGGTCAACCTCACTCTCAAATACTACGTGGAGATGAAGGTGGCAAGAGTATTGGTAAATTCAAATATCAGATATGAGTTATGGGGTGAAATGAAACTCCAACATCAATGCATCACTTCTCTTAATACTTTAGACTACGAGAGCATCCCATTCAAATATCGTAGATGTCACAACACGACCAAAATGATATGAGCTGTCCACTGGGGTTCCATGGCAGCAAAGGCTAGGAAATATCACCTAAAAAGTCAGCTATTTAAGAATCAATCCTACGCTAAATCATACCTACCTTCTATTTTTTAAGAGCTTTGTGAACTTTCACCTATGACCCTTAAATTCAATGCCCTCTAGCACCTCGAATGGTGGAATAGAAGGCATTGCAATAAGAGGTGAACTCCATTCCGTTTCACCTTTGTTAAGACCTATAGAGACACCTATAATACATACTTCTCCTTTAACTCAACATGAGGTTTTGATTTTTTTTTCCACTTCCTTTGCATACTATTCCTTCAACGACATCCTCACAATAAAGTTCATGGTTGAATATTATGACAAAAAAATGGGGCACACCATCTTCTTACAGGGTTTCAAGGTAGGGGTATTGAAAATAACCATTTTATCCCGTATAGCCCTTAAGATCCTCTCAACACATAAATGAAATGACAAATTGATAATTGACCTAAAGGTAGATGTCATCGTTCAAGGCCAAACCCAAATACAAAGAATCACACCTTGGATTAAACATTGCCATTGGGTTTTGGTGAAATCAAGGACCTCCTTTCAAGATTGTGACCTTGTTTTTAGCACTCTCAAATGGAAGGTTTAAAACCCACATTAAAGAGGGGAGATTTGCACCGTAGCCTTTGCAACCTTTGCCCAAGATCAATCTATCTATTGTACTAGCTTAGATATGGTAGGTCTTGGATTTCTAGAGTACTCAACCAATGCTTTTGAGGCCAACTCCCTAGCCACAACTAAAATTTAGTCCTATTTGAAGAGACAACTTGAACAATCCTCCTAAAAAGAGACATTTTCACATCCTTTTGATTAATTTACAACAAACCTCAACGCCTCTCCTTTATTATTTTCCTCTTCCATTGTCCAACAAAAAATCATTAATCTTATATCTTAAGCACTTTATATAGGTAAGCATTGTAATCACTTTCCTCAAATCATGGGGTACGTTTACACCTCAACCCATGTAAATGGACCTAAGTCGATGGCACAACACATCACACTATACTATGGTTCCATTTGTCTCCTCTAAACTAGGGAATAACACACCTTACGATGCCAAATGGTTAAGTCATCTCTAACTTGTGGGATTTTTTCCTTCATGGAACACATTCTAGCTAGTGCTCATTAAACACAATGCACTAACTCCACTAACACACACCAAAAGTCTGAGATACCATTAATATGTGGCATGCACCCAAGTTCTTAGACTACACATAAAATGCACCTTCAACTTTGGATATCCCAAAATAGTAATATCCTGACCCAATATGGCCTATTTGTTGGATTTGTATAATTTGCTCCTTATCAGATCCTTGCACCTCCTTGGCCTCCATGACAAATCTACTCCTATTTTCACCTTCCAAGATCCAACACCTCCTTTTGAAACATGACATAACCATATATATATATGTTGCAACAACCTTGCCAACTTCTTTAGTGGATCACACATGTATTTCACATTTCTTCTTCATATTGCAAAGTGTTTGTACCAAGGAGAGAGTATCAACATTGATTAAGGAATGTTCACTTAGTCCCAGTTCCAAGTTGCCTTCATGCAACTCATAAAATGTCTTAAGTTTCCTTCACAACTATTCCACCTGTTCAACTCTCAATAGAGTCTTCCTAGACATGCACTTTTGCCTCAAGTATTACATAACACTAGCATTCCAAATGTGCATGCTTGTTCCATCTGTTAATGCCTCACTGAAACTGTTTTATCACACTTCTTAAAATTAAATGTTCACATCTTAAGGCAAACAACCTATTTTTCTTATGACAGCCTAAAATATGCGAGTGACAAGGAGAGGACTCCATTTTCTCAAGACGAAAACAAAGGGTCTTACAACCCCATTCACACAATAATTTGAATTTATTTAACCTAGAGAATGATACATACCCTCCCTCTTCCAAATTTTTCCTGTGACTTTTAAGAAACTAACATTTGTTTTTAACTATTAAATCCACTTACTATATACTCTCTTTTTCTTGCACCCACCTAATATGCAAGAATACATAAATGTTTCCAGTACAACCAAGTTAAAAGAACTTATTTCCTTTGAGAGATCTCAAATTTTGTCTAGTAAAATTTAACAACAAAATCATTTCATATAAACCCCAACCTTGAAATTAGATAATTATTGCTATTATGATAAATACCACTATGTGATAAATGTTTTCGAACATAAACCAAAAAAATATGTAAGAGTAGTTAGTTGCTAAATTAATACAACTAAAATTGTATCTATTGTTTTTTGGTGAAGGAAAGTTTCAACATTTCTTAAAAAGCTAATTGTTAATTCATTTATGTTCGAGGACAATGAGGATTTGTTTGGTTTTCAAAAGGCAAGAGCCAAAATGAGATTGTAGAGAGTTGCCAATGAGGGTTTTACTAGTAGTAAACCCATAAAACCCCACCATCGGATATTCAGTCTATTGATGGCACTAAGGTATGTTCCATTTGTAACTTCAATGAATTTTCACCCCACATTTAGTCTCCGACACAGAGATTCCACACAGAGAGTACACGCACGTCAGATTTCTGATTCAAAATCCATTGGTTTTTTTATAGTCAGGGTTGTATGTTTAGTCTTAATCTATGTGCCTCATTCTGTTACTGTTTCCATGGATGACATTGGTATTTGATGAGTTCAGGAGGCCATTTATCATAGTAAAGGAGAAGGAGCAGAAGATTTGAGTAGGAGGATGCTCAGAAGGCCAACATTGCAGCGACCAAGACTATTGCAAGAATTCTGCACTCCTTAGTCAGCCCCAAGGGAATTGACAAGATGCTTTAGAGTCTCGATGGCAATGTCACCATTAGTAAGCTCCCTTTCCATTTGTTCATTATCTATTTATGATCCATGAAACCCCTTAAAATTATGAAAATGAGTAGAACTTATTTTAAAAGACGTATGACTCATAAGTATAAATTTCTTTAAAAAATTTGTAGATGTTATGAAAGTAGTGAAATAAGAAAATAGTTTGTGATCTGCTCAATCTTTCTCACAAACTACGAGGCCCACCAACCTAGATGATCTACATACATTGTTCTTGCCTACGAAATCTCTCAAAATTGGTAAATGTGTTGAGATTTCACTAACATTGAGACATAGACACTTTCCAGGGATCTACTTCACATAGAGGTGTTTTTCAAAGGGATTTGTCTCTTCAAACCATACCACTTTTTACACTTTCACAATTCGGCCATGTTCCTATCAGTTTATATTTTTTATTGAATAGCCATTCCTGCTTTACTTATTCATCATCTTCAAGAACAATTATAGGTCAGCTCCAACAAAATGTCAACAAATTTGTGGTTTAGCTTTTCCTTGCACTAAATACTATCACACATGTATATATAATATTAATCACATATTTTCCTTTCCAGATCATGATCTGTTGAACAAAAAAGTCTGTTGTTTGTATAATGTTGTCCTGGACCTTCATATCAGCACTCATAGGCAACAATATTATTTATTCTTCATCTGTGTGCAACTTAGGGTCCCTGTTGGTTGCTATTTCGATGGAGCAACCTCTTATAGCACACATTTTCCCACAAAGGTGCTGCTGTGGATATCAATCTCCACAGGAGTCCTACACCAGCCATATAAATGGCTGTTGTATATCACAACAAGAAGCATTAACATATGAAGATGTTGTAGAACCTAGCATATGTGCATTCAATCCATTGCTTATTCTCTCATGGAAGGATTCAACGAAGGGTCAAACATGAACACATCAAAGGTAGTAATTAAATTCATCCTTACTCTAGTAGATTCCATTTTTTTGTTTATTTCTGAAGAAAATATACCCATAATTTTATTCATCATGAAAGAAAGAACAAAATTAATTTTTTCATATGCTAAAAGAATTCTAGAGATATGCATCACAACTATGATCGAAAAAGACAAAACAATAAAAAAACTTACAAAAGTAAATATGTGAAATTAAGTGTGAAAATAATCACTTAATTTCTCTTTCTTACATTTCTTTTTTTTCACTTTTGGCCCTCCTTCAAAGTTTGATTAAATAAGAACCATTTCCAGTTCTCTTCCTATTGAAATATCATCAGATTTAGTACCCTTATGTACAAGGGTATAATTTTTGGAACCAAGAGGAAAATTAGGTTGTTTGGCTTACTTGACATGAATGTTGTAGTGGATGCAACCCACTTCTTTGAAGGCATAGACCCATCCTATACACTTCCTCTATTGATACAAACTAAGCTTATATGTTGCAGCCTCTAATAGTCTTTGAAATTCTTGCCTGAAACTTCATATCTATGTCAACAATACCCTGAATTTAAGAGTAATGCTAAGCCTAACACCTCCATAATTGAGTGTTACACTCGGTGTAGAATTTTTTAGTTCCTGGCACACCTCTTTTTATTTTTTAATAGAGTAACCCTTGTGACCTTTTTGTTTTTCTCTTCTTAGAAGATATAGTGAGGAAAATTATATCCTAGATAGTGCCTAATGTAACCCTCACACAAAGTTCCAGGTCAATCTCTTACTGCTATAATCTTCAAAGTGTAACATATAATGGAGAGTTCCATTGCTAGGATATTCATAAACAAGTAGGTGTTGCCCAAGCTCTACATAATTACTGTATTGCCCATACTGTAAATTTGTTATATGTCTCAATAAGAATGCTCTGTGCCCTCAACCTTTAAGTTAAACAACATGAAAGTTGTCCAATTATAAATTGCTCCATTGTTCCACTATTCTATGGCTATGTCTTTTCATCCATATTGACCAATCAATATTACAACCACTTATTACATTGACATGCTTTTCCTTGGAAAAATTGAGCCAGTGGAGTGTTCCAAAGTGCCTCCGGTTTCAACCTCCATAAGTGATTCAAGCAGTGGAGGGGAAAGTGCTTCCCTATTCAGAACAAGGGGTTTTGTTGCAGTATCCAACCTCCAAAGCTTCTTCAATGCAAAATAAATATCAAATCATGCACTCGTAATCCAAAGCATCTAAGGCATCACCCTAGAGAAGCTCCAAAGTAGACCAATGAGCTTTGACAGGCCAACTCCAACCCCATGTCACCATACAAGTGTTGATATCATTGCTACATAAATTATTCTAAAGTGTTGCATCCTACACCAATTTCTAAGATGGATTCCCAAAGAGGTTCTAGAACGAGGGTCAACCTTCATTTTCACATTTAAGTCTTTTCAAAGGGACCGATCCCTTTAAACCATACCAATTTTTACACTTTCACAAGTTGGCCCTGTTCCTATCATTTTATATTTTGTATTGAAAGGTTAGTCCTATTTTACCAGTTTATTAACTTCAAGAACAATTATAGGTCAGCTCCAACAAAATGTCAACAAATTTATGGGTTAGGCTGGCATTTCTCTAAATACTATCACACATGTATATATAATCACACATTTTTCTTCTTAGATCTTGATCTATTGAACAAAAAGGCTTGTTTCTTGCATAATTTTGTCTCATACCTCCACATCAACACTCATAGATAAAAATATTCATAATTATTCATCTGTGTGCACAGTAAGGTCCCTTTTGGCTGCTATATTTTGATGGAGCAACCTCTAACAACACACCTTTCACCACAAAGATTTTGTTGTTAGATAGAAATCTCCATAGGAGTCTTACACCAAATATATAAATCACTATTGTATATCACAATAATAGGCATTAACATGTGAAGATGTGGTAGACCCTAAACTCTGTGCCTTTAATCCATTTCTTTCTCTTTCATGGCATATTAAACCAAGGGTTAAGCATGAACACATCAAAGGTAGTAATTAGATTCATCCTAACTCCTGTCATTTCAAAAGTGATAGGAAATAATTTCTTCAATCTGAGAATTAAATCAATATTATTGTTAGTTATAACTAAATCATCAATATATACAACAATAGTCAAAGTATCACCATGATCATGTAATACATAGATATTGTGATTAGATTCACAATGTTTGAATCACAGATTGAAAAAGAAATGGTTAATCTTTGCATACGAGTCCCTAGGGGCCTACTTCAAACCATACAAAGACTTCAAAAATCAACAAAAATGGTTGGAATATTCAACAAGGTTGGTGACTTCAAAAATCAACAAACAAGGGCCATGTCTTGTAAGCACAAATGAATCCAACCTCGGGCTAACAGAGACACCTCTAGAGGACATTTGTTAATAGGTTAGGTTTCCTTGTTTGTCCATGCTTTTAGGGTCAAGAACCTGAATTTTCAACTTCGTAGTCACCCCACAAGGGATTTTTGGGACATTTCCCTAGTCTTCAAAATGGCGACATCGATTCCCAACACTGAAGAAAGGAGGACCCTATTCTTCTTCTTCACACTACGATTTCTTTTCCTCTTCCTTACTTTCTTAGAATTATTTTGAATCACGACTCCTTGTTCACAAGAGGGTTTCTCCTCGAAAACCCCAACACCATTCTCAAAATCAATTCAACCTTCCTCCATCATTGGGGCAAGGCCACTGACACTTGAGAGGAAGGACAAGCAAGAAAAAAAATAAGAGAAAGTCCTAACTTCTGAAACTTTTGAAAACCCTAAGAAAGTCTGTTGGCCCTCAGTTTTGGTCTATTTTTGCTTAGGGGAACCTACTTAATCCTTATATTTTCCATCCATTTTCCATCATATCCATCTCATTTTGATGTATTTTATGCATATTCAGGTGTTTAGTTTTAATTTTGCAATTTCTAGAAGTTTTTATGAAAATTGAGTTTCAAGTGCAATTTTGGACTGAATCAGAAATTCCCGTAATAGCTATATGGATGACATGTTTGCAGGACACTTGGGTTCAAGTTTGATGCATGGATGGACAGCTTGGGAACTATGACTAAGCTAACTCCACTTGGTTCGGCCAGAACAAGCTTTATTAGGCCCGGTCAAGGCTGGTCAAACATGACTAGTCACCATAAAATCCCTAGGAAATAGGGTAGTTTTGAGATTTTATGGGATTGACCATATTTCTTGGGATGAATTGAATGAGTTCGACTTAGATAGGTGGATATGAGTAGATATGAGTGTTAGAGATAATATAGATCAGTTTGTTTCATTAAACCTCTATATAAAGCCAAGACTTTGATGGCTTTTGAAATGGAATTTGTATGTAACTTTTGTATAATTTGAGTTGGGAGCTAATTTGAAGAACTTGTTTCATTCCAATTTTTTGTTCATGCTTGGTTGATTTTTTGTAGCTGATATTTTTTCAAGTGTGCAAGGCAAGGGTGGAGGGCCCCCACTCCAAGCTAAGTACACTTCTTTGTTAGACTAGTTTAATTTTCCATAATTTGGTTATTTGAGAACTTGTTTATGTGCTTTGCTTCAGATTGGTTTATGGTTGATGTGTGATGATGTATTTTATTGAATCTAAGTTTTTTCATCACTTTATTAAGATGGAATACTAAGGTGTTCAATTTGAACACTCCTTTTGTTAATTTGGTGGATTGAAACTAGGTTTTTCCTTGATTACATGCAAGTAGTTTCTCTTATGAATTTTCAATCTTCAATTGATAGCGTTATGGTGAATAAATTATGATGGGAAATACTAAAGGTATCTTAAGTTAAGAGCCTCCCTTCATTGATGATTTGTCCATCTTAAGCTATTGAGAGCTCATGGTTTCTAATTTCTATTCATCAAGTAATAATTGAGGAAGAATTGGACCTCTTAAGTTAAGCGCCATTTCAGCTTTCCTTCATTGCAAGGTGAATTGAAATTATTAGTGTAGGCTATATTTGTAATATGCACTTCTTTAGTTTTCAAATTTTATCTTTTAAACTTGATTATACCTGATGTCCATATACAATGGATTTGCCTCCAAGTTTTACAAACCCGGATTGATAATTAAATACTTGTGTTAATTTAGTCAATAAATTAGACCAACATTTTGGCGCCGTTGCCGGGGAGGTAATTATCAGCATAGTCAAATAGAAGGTAAACAAAAACACTAAAAATTTAGTTAATATACATTTCTATTAGTTATGTTTCTTTATGCCTAGAAATAGAGATCCTAAAATTAGGTTCCTAAAACAAAACCCCCCCAACAAAAACATAAAATAAAAAAAAAAAAACTACAAAATCCATTTTCCACAACAAGATCTAAAAGATGATGTTAAAGAATAGATTACAACACTACTCCATTCTTCAACATTCTTTCTCATCAAATCTTTATGATCAAATAAATTTTCATGTCCAAAATTTGATTAAAGTATATCTTTCAAATTTGGATACGAGTTTACTTATGATCTTGTTACGAAAATGGATGCACTGGAAATTCTCTTATACTTGAGAGAATGAATTATTTTTCTAAAACAGAATAGGACAGAATAGAATAAATAAACAAGTAGAATGAATTCACAATAAGACTTCCATAATAAATTTGTTTCAAACAATTTCTTCAAATCATTGTTCAATATTCATTTGAAAGGACTACATGGCAAAATGCAGTAAGAACAAGCCTATTTTGGGAAACCATATAGGATCATTTTGAAATCATGGTTTATTTTACATATCTCTTGAAATCTAGTTTTGGAATCCATTTTGAAGTTCTCAATTTATATCACAAATAAAAATGTGATCAAAATCAAAACTAGGTCTCAAGTGAAATGTTGAGGACAGAGTTAGTACATCCTATATTTGAGGTGTCTAATGGAAACATTTTGATCTTAAATTCATAAGGAAGATATCCCTTGGAATATACTTTCCAAATCAATTTGAATCACTTCAATCAGGTATCATATGAAAAATTTATTCTTGAAATACTAATTGCTTGTCGAAAAATCTGCAAGGTGACAATTCTAGGGCTTGACTGTTCATTGGCATATTTGAAATACCAAATCATCTTATTTTCAAAACATGTTTATACGGGAGATATATATTCAAGTCTAGTTTAAGGAACAATTTGAATCATCCCATGTGGAGGTGAAATGAAAAAGTTATGCCACATTTAGTGATTGCATGTCTTCAAAACAGTATAGTAAAACTCTGCCTCTTAGGTCTGTTCATCACCAATTTTGTGATATCAAGCCTAAGAATTTTTAAAACCTGTTTCTACTAGAAATACAAAAATGAATCTAATTTAATCTCCAAGTGGAATCATATTGATCTGATCTTTATCGAAAACGTTACGCTTCAAATAGTGATTGTTGGTCTAGTTAACAATTAACAAGAAGCTCTATCAAACATGGCACTTCTTATAATTTTTGTCATATCATTTTAAATCATTTTGAAAACCTATTTATACAGGAGATAGAAATATGAATTCACTTCAACTTGGCTTTGGAATCACTCTAATATGATATCAAACAAATATTTTGTAAACAAAATACCGTTGGGAGGTCTAGGCTGGCCACCATTCCTCAAGGGGTAAATAAATGCATTATGTTTGTCTATCACATTTGGACTTGTTTTCTAAGCAATTATTGTAATGATTTACATATATATTGGAAGAAGGATATTGTACACCTCTCTTCCTCCATCATCTAATGTTGTATTGCAGGCAAGTGCTATGTTTTTGCAGGTCATAGGAAGAATGAAGGAGTGAACTCCATGGATGAAGTAATTTTCAAAGTCATATTCATATTCCAGAATATGAATAAAAATGTTCAAGTCAAAGCAAAGTGAAAATTCACCTAATGTTGAGTTCATTCAATGAAACTCAAACTCTTGAAGCTTGCTCTTCAATGTTGACCAACAACACCTACAAACCCTACAACATGATCGAGATCAAGACAAAAAGACATGAAGCTAATCATGATAAGAAGTAGTTAAGTTTAGTACCATGTCAAGTCACATCAATCTTCAAAGAAGCCTTTCATATTGAATTCATATTGTTCATGATTTGATCCTCATAATTTGTTCATGATTTGAATTCATATTGTTCATCATCCATACTGTATGTTAAGCTCCATGACTAAGCATGTTGAAGTCCAGACTTACTACTAAATCATGACTTCAATATAACCTATTTTCATAAGCTTTCATACTTCCCTACTCCATTACACCCCACCTCCATTCAGAAAAGAAAAAAATAGAAAAAGGTCAAAAATAATAAAGAAGTTTGGTTGTGAAAATCCACGAAAGTGGCACAATACAAACTCGAATTCATATTGGAAAACCAACCGGCTTGGCCAATATGAATTCTCTATTTTGTTTTACCATTTCTTCATTTTGAGTTTGCAGGAATCATCCTCCAGAATAAACAAGACTTGAGGACAAGTCTACCCATCAGCAAGGGGGGAAGGTTCGCAATAAGAAAGCAACTAAATTGACGACGGAACTTGTATTGTTGGCAGTTGGGACCTGAAATATTTTTGAAATCAATTGCAGAGGGACCTGAAATGTTAGCAAAAACATGTATATATTGCATAAAAATGTACATGACAGAGGGGACCTGAGTTATCATGAATCAATTGCAGAGGGACCTGAAACGACATCAACAATCAATGGACCAGAATCAATGAAGGATGCTAGAACAGAAGACATAAATAAGCTCTATCTATCTACGATATTTGATCCAGACAACTTCATCCAATATGGTTAAAGAACAACAACATTCATCCAATACTACAGGGAAGTACAAGAATAGTAAGTGCACAATTTTGCTCTTGTAAATTTAAATTTTTGTAGAAATTTGTAGACTTTGTTAAAATTGAGTTAATACCTGAATGCATATTTTATATTCATTACATTTTCCTCATCCTATACCCATAATCCTATATTTTACATTTACCCTATACCTAATCCAATGTACATATGTACATCTTATATTCATTCCACAACCCTAACGTTTCATAACCCTAAATATCATTCTCTATTTACCTATATTTATTTTCTATATTCCATATTCATTTCAAAACCCTAACCCTAACCCTAAGTATTTTTCCTCTAAGCAAAAAGGATCAAGTGAGAATTTAATAGGTTAAACCTGCACAAACAAACCAAGCAATTAGCATCATGGAAGTAATTTTAAACATGACCTAAATGGTCATTTTAAAATTAAAGAGATATATTACCAAACATATGGGATGTGCACATTATGAGAAAACATACAAAATAAACCTATGAAAAGTAATACTATTGAAATGGTAATATGATACAATAGTGTAACATTATGGAATATGATGATGGCAAACCTTATGAAAATATGCAACGATATCAAGCATATGGTAAAGGGTAAGATCATTTCAATAAATAGTAAATACATGCGCAAAGGAAATAAGGAAGGCAATATTTCATAAAGAAATATATGCACATTTTTGAAAGGAAGTGAGAAACGTAATACAACATCATATGTGCATTTTGAATGAAAATAAAACAAAGACATCTCCATTTTGAAATGTATTAAACACAATATTCTTGCACATAATGGTGGTGCTGCCCAGGTCTCCACGGAAAATGGTAAACAAAACAATGATTTCATATAATTACAACGAGCTTGCAACCATTGAAACAATGTAATTTCAAAATACATGGTTCATATTATGCTAAGGTAAAAATCGTGAGTATTAGCAAGTACGCAAACAGAGTTATGATGCACGCAAACCATTATACATTTGCATGGCTGGTGCATTCAACCACTTCAATGGATGATGCATTGGCAAGGCAAAGACAGCTACAACCCGCATGAAGACAAACCTATGATTAAATGATGCTAGTAGCTGTACGATTTATGTAACCAAACAGTGGAATGGGCAAAACGTACAGCTGCTGTGAATTGTAGAGAATTACGTAGAGCTACAACCACAGTCAATAGGACAGTAAAATAGTAAAAATGTTTTGAAAAAACAAAGAAAAAAACACGTTGCATTCCAGTCAGAGCACAACAAAGGTAATAAGAAAAGAGTCAAACATATTTTTTAAAAAAACAACAGTGAAAACCCTGTACAGCTACAGTCAATAGGTAAAAACGTTTTGACATAAACCTTGTGCGAAGAGCTCTGCCATTGTTGCCATCACAGCCGTTGAGAGGCTCAGGAAATTGAAGGAAAAAACGGTTTTACAGAGAAAACGCAGGAAAGGAAGATATCAAACCGAGAAAGGGGAGCAAGAAATATAGTGCTGAGGAGCTGGGGAGATAATGCCAAGCCGTAATTTATGCAAAGAATCCCAGATTTTATGTTCTAGATATGGTATGCATAAAATCCTCTGCCACCTGTATATTTTGAGATACGCTACCACATGCTGCCTTCTTGTTTTGAAATTCCAAGAGAAGATTTTAAATTGAAATTGTCTTGCTTACAGGATAAGACAACAAATTCCAGAAAATCTGTAGTATGAGGAGGAATGCAGGTTAATTGAGCCACGTTGCAGAGGAAATCACTACAGTTCATCACAGCCAGGTAATCGATTTAAATTCTCCATGCACTCGCCGAGTTTATTAGATAAAACAGAGTGTTTGCATAGTAAATTTGATTGCTTACATGATGGCATCTTCAGATTAATTACACAGTGAAGTTTACTTCCACAAATAATGCACGAGGAATGAGTTGTTCGCTGTGATTCTGGTTCTCCACGCAATAAAATGTTTATTACGGTTTGACTGCATGTTGGAAGTAATGAATGAAAAGTTTGAGTGAAGTTTTGAAAACATGGAGTTCGTTGAGCCTAGAACTACACCTGTACATGCATTTCTATGATCAAACAGTCAAGTTTCAGCTTCAATGCGTGAAGGAATGGATCTTTAAGAACATAGTGTGGACTGATGTTTAAAGATTTGCATTCATATTTGCTAACGGTTTTCAATAAATTTGTAGAATCCATGGTC